>CM031584.1:17074013-17260523 GCA_018467065.1 Ephestia elutella | reverse complement strand
ATACACATAGTTAGAAGCAGGTACTGAGAAGGACATAAGGCACCTTTCATCCCGGGAAAATGCACTGTTCCCATAGGAAATTCACGTGGGCGAAGCACGCAGGCAAAAAGCTAGTGGTCTATGAAAATGACAGTTCATTAGTCATATGTTTAGAAACTTCGCCTGGTTGGTCCAATGAGGTACAACGGATTTAAATTGAAGGAGGGGTCCTTCAATTTAAATCCGTTGTCTTGATCCACTTGTAGATCCGAGGATCATTCTTTTTTCTCTTCAATCTATAGGGTCTTCAAGATATCTATGTTTCCTCTTAAATTCACTGGTGTATCATTCTGATACAAAGAGTCAGAACGCCCAAACCTATAATTACTTGAATATCTATGTAACTATGCCATGAGAACTTTCGCGTAGACTGTCAGTTTGATGAAAACTGATAAATGACGACGAAAGGTACAACTTAATAACTCATCGAAATTAGTCAACCCACGATCTACGAATATCAATTACTCAAAAAAATTAATATTCCGTCCATAAACTTGTGATTTTTTTAAACACCTATATGGCAATGAAATTTGGGGTGTGGAACGGTTAGTGCAAAAATGATCCACGTTACAGAAAGTTTTGTTATAGTTAATTAATTATTTAATTTTTAAGGCTACGATTTCGCGGCAATAGGTAGGTATAAACGTTGTAACTACATATCGTTTGATAAAATCTATTGCCGCGATAACGTTTTAACAAAGCTGTGAAAGCTTTTTTATTTTTTTTATTTGATGTAACACCATTCATTTATGCAAATATTCTTATATTATTATAGTAGTTTGTAGCTTTGAGACTAGTTATCGACGTGAAAAAGAGCCTTCTTTGAAGGCCAAGTTTCAATAAAAAATTTTGACTTTGACTTTATACTTAATCTATTCCATACGTTTCGTCAGTTTGGAGAAGGTAGCTAATAAAATATAACTTACTTGTATAATTTTAACTTTGTCATTGACGGATATTTTTAGTTTACTGTTTTATAAACCTTAAATTCAAAAATCAAAATCAAAAATTCTTTATCGAAACTTTGCATTCAAAGAAGGCTCTTTTTCACGTCAAAAACTAATTATTTAATCATAGTATATTATATCTCAAACTATTTATACCTCAACATTTCGGAACGACCACTTCTGAGAAAAAATGCCGAAAGAAACTCATGAAACAGTCTTGGTCGCCTAACTATTGATGTCCGAAACGATCCAAACCCAAAATAATGCATGATGATGATTGATTATAAAACCATGAGCATGCGCAGCGTCAAACCGCCATTTATTAAGTCGTTTCGGAGATATTTGTTGGCATACAAACAAATAATTACAACTCACGAAGCTAGAACCGTTGAACCGGTGAAAAATTGGTGGGTGTGTGAGGCTACTAATTTATAAATACATTTCCTTAGTAATTAAAAAAAATTATGTTCAGTGGCTTTATATTTATGTCGGTATATAATCATAAAATTCCTCATCCTAACTAATATTATAAATGCAAAAATGAATTTGTTTGTTACCTCTTCACGCTTTATCTACTGAACCAATCTTCCTGAAATTTCGCATACAGATAGTTAGAAGTACTGAGAAGGACATAGGGTACCTTTCATGTCGGGAAAAAGCACAGTTCCCGTGGGAAATTCACGCGGGCGAAAGCTAGTTTGTTTATAAAATATTTTACATATCAATATGCGTAATAAACATGTGATTTCTTGTATGATAGTGCTACGGTTTAATTATAAATGGTCTCACAACTAGGGATGCTGAAGATCATGCAAAGTGGAGAAGAAAATGTAGGAAAGCGGATCCTATGCTCCAACGCGTATGCTGAGGATGCAAACGCTCAGATGAGAGAGTGCAATGGTTTTCATTTGGTTAAAGTTAAAAAAAACCGGCCAAGTGTGAGTCAAACTCGCGCGCCGAGGGTTCCATACACGCAAAGCAAGTTTCAAAAACAAACTTAACTTTGCAGTTTGCTCCCTAGGATTCATACTGCATCGAGCGCAAAAATAAGTTTGTAACACTTTTTTTTAAAACTTCCAACCACATATTTACAACTTTTAGATTTATTCCTGTACAAGTACTGTCTTTGATTACTTTTTTACTGAAAGAGACCGTGGATCCGAGTATTCTATAATAATTTCACTCTGATACCTTTAAGCGTTCCTGAGAAAAAAAGTTTGACAGACAGACAGACGGACAACAAAGTGATCTTATAAGGGTTCCGTTTTTGCCTTTTGAGGTACGGAACCCTAAAATTTTTTGTAGATTTTCAATCGATTTAAGAATATTTAGAAATTAGAATAAAGATGCCAATTGCTATTGTCGGCTTATTAAAAATTTGCCAACTTTCCTAAACATAAAATTTAAGTTCTTAGCAAATTATGAGAAGAAAAAGTTTTTGCAAGTATCGTAAACACAAAATGGCGGGCGGGATCATGTTCGAAATCATAAAATTGACGACAGTGTACATCGATAATATAAAAAAAATTGTTGTAAAACCAATCACGGCATAAGGCTGAGTGCACAACTGCACAATGCAATTTTTGGTATCAGCGATTAAAGTCAAAACTGTCTTACTACAAAACGATGTCTAAAGTTAAATACTTGCTAAACTAAACATATTACCCGTTCATAAGAAAAAGATACTGATACAACTAGAAAATGTCATTAAAGAAGCACGTATATTTTAATTGTAAGGGTAATGTGTTTAACAAGTATTTAAATTTAGACATCGTTTTGTAGTAAGACAGAAAGTCTTGAAATTTTAATGTCAAAGAATATTAGGATCTTAAAATGTCAAAAATGTTCAAAATAAATATTTATTTATCAATAACAATATCAATACAAATATTTCCTCTTAATAATATTTACTATAGTTAATTATTAATATATTAACTAGGTAACTATAAGCATATAGTGAAGATTAGAGAAACATACATTTTTAACCAAAGAAAAGAAGTTAGTTAAGTTTTATAAGAATGGAGTACTTGTAACACAAGTTTTTATTACTTAGCACAGGACTCCAGCACTTATACTATATATTATAATAAATGATTTGATTTGAAGATAAAACATCTTCGATATTTGTATGGATCATTGTGTCCGAAATAAATGACTATTATTAAAACATAAAGATATTGGGATAAGTCCGCCGTTGCCATTTTTTGTCTTCATGTTAATTGTAATTTATTTATGTTATTTGTGCAATAAAGTAATTACAAACAAACAAACAGAATGATCTTTTTCACAATATTTTTTTGCTAATGATCTATTACAAACTACACTGTATACACAGTATGCACAAACCCTAAGTATCGATCGTAAATCGCCACTCTATACAATGTTAGCGATCCTTTGGCGCGCCGCTATTGGTTATGTCTGACATTAAATACTTTTAATTTTACTTGAAGATGATGACGTGTGATCAGATCATGCAAGTTATGGACGACATCATGTACATAACATTTTCTATATTATTGTATTATTTTTTGAAGAAATATCAAACGTGGGAACTTAAATTTTTCACCTATTTAAACCCTTTCAGTAAAATTTCAAGACACCTTTTTTATCGAGGTGAAAATGCCTTCGCACACCACTTCACTTCTCTATAGACGAGCAGTGAAGCGGCGCTTAAAACACCTTACGTGCTTATACTGAAAAGGTGGGAACGGTGGGGTTGCCACTTCGACTATATGCCACCATCTTCCACACTCTCCAGCCACGGTAGTGTTTTGCAAAGGTCCAAACACCTACCTAATTTCTATCTAGCATAAGTGACCACATACAAAAGAAATTTGGAAATTCCACCCCTACTGGGTAAATTCATGCAGTAGAAGCCAAGAGCAAAAGTAAGACATATGTTGTAAAGTGACGTCTTTGGAGAAAATGCAGCAATGGAGTTTGTTGCGCCGCCTCGTCTCTACTTGCGCTTTGGAGGCGGTGGTAACCTTAGCTTTATGTAATTTTATGACGTCAACTAACTAAAAAACAGAATACGACGATTTAAAAGTGCTATCTTTTAGCCTATTTAATTAAATCATTTTCATTAATTTCATTCAGAATAAATATTCAGTTACAAAATATTTTTATTCAATTCAACATAATCGAACGTTAACATCCCAAACCACAAGAAAGCAAACATCAAACTGTACACGTCAGTTGCTTCATTTGGACTTGAGGCATCTAAACCATTACAGACATATTAGACAACCGTCCAATTGGTCTATTTAAATATTTCAGACCTAATTAACAGCTAGGTTGGACGTGGACGGGTTGTATGTCATGAAGCAATGGACTCGCTTTCTTCTAGTCAAAGACACCAAACCGATGACAAATTTGGACTTATATGATACTAATATATTATAGTTATTAACACTATGGGTTTTGCCTGGATTAAAATTATTATTTTTTGAAGCTGTTGGGCCGAAACTGGGCGTTTTGAAAGAATCCAGATAGGCCGTTTGCCATCACTTATACGGACTAGTCACACGGGAGCATAGGTGACCTCTACCCCGTTAGAGGCTACAGTAGGGTGACCAAGCGTTGAGTGCTTCTAAGTGGCGTTCATCGATTTTTGACTCGTGGTCCTACCGATTTTATTTTATTTGTTTAAAACTTAATTGAACAAATTTTCAGAAATTGTGTACAAATGGGGGACTTCACGCCTTATGGCATTCTCTACCAGTCAACTATTAGTCCAAACAGGTAAGGTGGGTGAGATAAAGTACAACGAAATAATATCAAGAGGTCATGAAATATTTGATTTTTTTTTTGAGATTTTGTCCCACTATTACTCGTAGTTCCACAGCCGGTGACGTGTTTACAGAAAGCATTATTCCTTTTTAAATCAATTATTTATTTATTTTGTCAGATATAGGTAGTAATTCGATAAACTAGACTGTCACTTTTCCCTGAATAGCGATTCAACAGTTGTAATTTTTTTTCATTAATTTATTAAAAATATGTCGAAGCATGATCTCCATAAGAAGCATGATTACCAAACTTTGCACAGTTTAAGCCATGGATCCTAGTCGTTATCTGGTGGTCGTTATATAAAATTCGTCAGAGACCATAGATTTAGAATATACCAAGTCAAAGACGCTTGTTTATAATATTAGTGGGATGAGTTTCACAACTTTTTTAGCAAAACCTGGTCACCCTAATCATGATTAAAGAGCGCGTTACATCGCCCTAAGGCAGACATTGATGTGTTGTTCGCGACATACAGCCTAATGATACATCGGACGTTCATGAGAAACGACCATAACACATGTAAAACGATTAAGATTAGTTAGCTGGTGTTTTGTAAGCCACACTTACTTTTGGACCGACTTATTCTTATTTGGATAAAGCTAACTATGAAGAAATTCATTGACATTTTTTTTTCTTGTTTAAACAAAATCAAAATCCATCAAAATACAACTACCTTAGTACATAATATATTGATGTCAAAACCTTATTTTTTGTAAATAAAACTAAGTAAGCAAACATATATACAAAATGCTTCATATGTTAAGCGGTTACCATAGCCTATAGGCGCTCTCAACACGACAAGGGTATCACTAGTGCCACCAGTACCCAGTATCTCTACCCTCGATCGTAAAGTCCAATTTATTCATAATTTGTCTTATTATGTAAAAATCTTACCATGTCTTTTTATGATTTTACAACAATATAAATTAAAATAAATGTTTTACTTTAGAATGTTTAGGTTTGAACTAATATTTGATTTATTTTCAACAAATTTCTAAAAAAAGTACTGTGAAGATTGTTGAACCGAGTTATATTTGACTACGATCTTGTAAGAGCAAATAATATTAAGACTAATTTGTTCATTTTTGTCGAATAAAGAATTATTACTTCTTAATTCTTTCTTTTAACTTTTGTATACCTACGTTATTTAAAGCATAGCATAATACCTGTGATATAAACAGGAAGATGCAACACACATTAGCATAAAAACGGTCGCACAATTACACTGAGTGTCGCCGCGCCGGCTGAATTCATTAGTTCAGCTCACCTGATTTTATTTAATTAACATGTAGTTGGAATCGGGGATTTAATCATGGTTTAGTTAACCATTGATTAAACTTTAGGCATTTTAATTTTCAAGAGGCCATATTTAGTATGCTGTGTTATGTGGTTTACGACGATAAATAAAATAAATGCAAACTCAGTGTTAGTATAAACTTTTAAATATCGTTTAAATCTTAGGTATTTGATTATATGGTAATATTGATGATAATATTCTTCTTTCCCACTTGTGGGGGATCGACAAAGTTTGTTAATTCCTTTTATTTCGTTCTGTCACTTGCGAGAGGCAAGTGACAAAACAAAATAAAATCTTCCTATTCATGCTATCTTTGCTGCAATCTACCCATCTCTTCTTTGGTCTCAAACCCTTTGCTTACATATTCAAGGCCCTAGCCATAATGTTACAGACAGTGCCTCTTTGACATGTCTCAGTGATCAGCGAATGAGCCAACTTTAAGGTATAACTTAACCCTTACTTAAAATATTAACTGCGTCTTGCAACCGGCCATGTGACAACGACTTAAATGTCTCGACGAGCAGCGAACCGTCTCTGGGAACTTTACATTTTATGCTAATTACCTTCGTGGACGAATATTTTCACGGTCTTGTGAAGTTATTAAAGGATGTTGCGATGGTAGTTACAGCTTGGTTGACGATCTCACATCACTAACGAGGTAGTTATAAAGGACTTCGTAATTATTTGTTACAGTGATTTTGATACTTGTGATAAATGTTAATAGTAAGAAAAACTAACTACACTCTGGGGCCCGCGTGAGAATTTTTGGTTACAAAGTAACTTTTGATTATATTGAACCCATCTTTAATAAAATAAAATAAAAAATATTTTAGATGAAAGAAGCACATGACAGAGAAGAATGGCAAACAAAAAGAGAGGCCTTTGCCTGCGAGATATTATGTACTATAGTTGTATTTCGATTGCCTTTGCTTATCAGAGGACTGAATTGATGATGAATGAATGAATGAATGAAATATTTTATTTGCTGAATATGGGTACAGATAAGATCTTAAATTAATACATATAACAACCAAACATATTCTACTGATGTTACAGCATGCAAAAATTGAATTACAATTAAGTACTATACAATTAAATTAAATTAAATTTCATATGAGTAATTAAATAAGATAAAATGTCAAATTGAAATAGGTTTAAAATAAAGCACATGTGAATTTAAGTCAAGTATGTAATATTTATTTCTGCAAATGATGATGTGATTTTGCCTTCAGCTAAATTAACTCCCTTGGATGTGAAATTTTCAAAATTCCTTTGATAGCTAAGCAAGAACTATCAAAGGAATATTGATAAAGAACCTGATAAAGAACCTCTTTGCAAAATTTCAGTTTTCTTTTACGCCTCTGCTTTGTCAGTAAGCCAATTCGGCGTCCTCTTAAAAAAACCATTATTTATTTATTTAAACTTTATTGCACAAAATACATTTGTAAAAGTGCAATGGGTGGACTTAACGCAAAAGCATTTTCTACCAGTCTACCTTAGGGTCATTCAGAGAACATCAAGAACATTACATCTGGTCTTGCAGTTGTCCATTGGCAGCGGTGGGGTATAAGGTACCATCAGGTGACCCGCTTGCTCGTTCACCGCCCTGTGTTATAAAAAAGGCACAATGGCAATTCCTTACCATCACGTTTGCCAATAATGTGGACAACCAGATACTTTTCCACTTTCCTCATAATACACCAGCATTTTCTTCGCCATAAATTACTCTATTACTATACTCAAGCTTTGATAAATACACAGCGAGTATTATTTATGTCCTGTTTGATCAGATAACACCACTGTCCACTGCTTGGGCCCTACTTTTGGGGGCCAAATTGGGCCCATAAATCAAAAGAGATATGGAGTAGGTTTACGTGTTAATATTTCTTAGGAAAGTTATTTATTTGGACTAGATTTTTCGTAAAATCTGTTTTTGGAAAATAAATGTTTAGGACTGAGGTTTATGTAATTATGTGCGCCTGGTAATTTTACTCTCGTGGGCGTGATGTGAAAAAGTAACCTTACAGGTCACAGCCTATTCGTATACCTATAAGTACATACATACATAGTACATAGAATCACGTCTTTATCCCTTACGGGGTAAACAGAGCCAAGGGTCGTGAGACTTGAAGGCCACGCTTAGCTAAATAATGGGCTCTCTGATGGAATGGAGATTCTGGTGTAGTGACAGGTTGCTAGCCCATCGCCTATGAGTGGAGGAATCCCCAGTTTAAAGCCCTTTCCCTCGATTGGCTTTTACAATCTGCGCGACCAGCATGAAAGCAACCTATAAGTACTTTTTTCAAAATGCACTTCGTAGTTCAGGCGTGGTTGAGTTACAAATATACTTACACACAGTTATAAATTAGAAGTTACTTGTTAAGTTTCAATCTTAGGGCCAAATAATAATTAGAGCTCACTTTTAGGGCAATTTTTGAAGTTTTTCTCTTTTCGTGCCCAAACAAATAAATTAAAAAAACTTTGCAATGTTATCTATTTTTCAAGTTGAAGTTGAAGTCCAATATAGCTAGCTTTTGCGGCTTCGCTCGCGTGAATTTCCCACAGGAACAGTGCTTTTTCCCGGGATGAAAGGTACCCTATATCCTTCTCCGTACGTCTAACCTATGCAAAATTTTAGGTAGATTGTTTCAGTACATCTACTCTAATCTATCAGTAATCTTCCTGAAATTTTGCACGCTTCATCAAGCGTGAAGAGGTAACAAACAAACATTTTCGCATTTATAATATTAGTCAGGATACTGATACCTACATATGTATATATCATTACGTCGATAAACTTCAAAACAGAGTATCGCAGCGTGCGTTGCATGAGAAATATTTAAATGGCATACATACTTGTATGTTAATTCATACTAGGAAATACATAGTCATAGTCTTCCACCAGTCATGACGATCGGCGTAACATGTGAGCTCATTAAATTGCGTGTATGGTGACGTCATTATCTTATTGACGTCATATTATCTCTGTTTGTTAGGAAAAAACCTAGATAAAGAAAAATATTTTTCCCTTCTATTTTTTTGCAATGAATGAATGAATGAAATATATATTGACAAGTAACAGAGACTGAAATTTGTTAGTAAAATGTGTTAGTAACCTAGATATAAATTAAAGTGGCCATTCTTGCACCATTCCATGCAATAAATAAATCTATGTATAATTAAATACCGACATAGTTTTGAAGATAAGTTAGTTAGTTAGTTTTGAAGGTAAGTTTTGTAGAGTTTTTAATTTTCTCGAAGGAACCCTAAATATTTCCGAGATAAATACTACACTATCCTATGTCTGTCATAAGCCTCCTCGATGACAAATAGACAGACAACAAATTGTTTGGATACCTACTGGTAACACCATGGAATTTAAAATTTGCACACTCCAATTTTATTAATTTGTTTGGATTACTTATATGTAGATAAAGCATCAGTTATTATAATTTAGATTAAAGCCAGTAAATAATATTACTAGTTCCATTACATTTTTCGAAGGAAAATAAACGACCATCCAGCTACATAAAAATTAGCGTCAATCGTTAGAAATAATTAATTAACCCTGGCAACACTACGTCTATCGAATGTCATCCACTAAGCAATATTGACGGGTTCATTACACCTTACCACCTTACCCTTTGTCTTAGGGGAGGGGGTGGCATGACAAACTATTTTTCATTAGGAAATGTCTTGGTATATTTCTATCTATCACGAGTTAATCTGTGGGGTGGTATTTTGATGCGAGTAAATCATGTTTTTCTTGTATTGGGAATACAGAGAGCGTGATTTCGATGGGGTAAAGTTAAATTTTATTTTTTAACTAGCTTTTGCCCGTGGCTTCGCCCGCATGAATTCACATAGGAACAGTGCTTTCTCCCGGGATGAAATATAATAACATACACCATACATACACATTCATACATAGGACATAGGGGTATATATATTAGGGTGGAGCGCGGATGTATGGGGAATATTTTTTATTTTTATTTTGAATTCTAATAGTGAGGGATTTGTGTCTTGCCCGAAATTAATACTATATGTCAATTTTGATATAAATTAGACAACATCTTTTGCCTCCGCACTGACTTCAAAGTTTAAAAATTTTTGAAAAATTTGCTTTACCTGCCAGACCTTTTATTGACATGTAAACGGGTACAAATTATGTGAATTAACACAAAATATATTAATTAACCATAAAATAATATGTTTTAATGAAAAAAGTAAAAAAAAAATAACATAAAAAAATTAAATTAATTTTCTCTAAAATGACACTTAGTGTCAAATTTCGGTATTTTATTCTCTTAATTCTAATTCAGCCTGTATGGCTCTCAAATGGGATGTTATAGTGTAATGTTAAGTGGCTATTTCTTCTGTGATCTTCACAGCTCATTCAACAGATTGCATGGGACACAGAACTCATAAGAATAGCAGCTGATTCTCACCACCAGGCTGTACTATACTGCCAATTTCTTCAGTCGATAATTGTATGGAAAATGGTGGCTATATACAATTGTTTTGCCAATATATTGTTTCTATATCATTACAAAAAATCTTGGGGTTGTTGATGTGGCAATACTGCGTGCCTTCAAACTACGATGAGCATCCAACTCACGAATTTGCTTTCGCGTGACAATTAACATTGCCAGAAAATATTGTCGTTGTACACAAAATAGCCATTTCTTTGAGAGACTGGGTCTTATATGCTTTCTAAATCTTCTAAAAGGTATCGAGTAAATAATAATGTTAAAAAGAGACCGAGAACCATCTTTCCTCTCATGGTTTTTCTTTTAATGCAGAACCATAACAGAGCATATAGTTTCACTATTAATGTTACCGCAGTGATAAGGCCAAGTGATGATTTTTCCGTCGCTGTATAAACCAAAGAGTCGATTTTTACTTTTTAGTCAACGGGCATGCGACTATATAACTGTAGACGTATCGTAAAGCCTAAATCTTCGGGAGAGTTGCCTGAAATTATTGCTGATACGTACTAAGATCTGTGAATATTTCTAGGAGCTTATTTCTTTACAATCAATAACATTTGCTCAGGTTTTGGCACTTTCTTATATCTTGGACAGTTGCAGTTAGTAAAATCTTTGCATTTGCAAGCCAAAATATCAAAAAGCATCAAACTATCCTGTCGAAAACTTTTCAAGTTTGCGGATGAAATTCATTTGATGGACTTGAGCAATTTTTTCATTTTTTATGATGTGCTGATAACAATTTATTAACTCCGGAAAGTAATACTGTTGGTATAGATGCAGTTAGCCATAAATATTTATTTTTTTATGACAAACTTAGCAATTTCCGAAAATATAGGCTGTTTTTTTGACGTTCTTATAGTTTACCTCGTCAACTCTTAAAACTTCATATATCTTAGTAAGTTGGTAAAACATTTGACTTTAACTTACATCAATCATTAATTAATGGGCACACTACAAGCATTTTTTCATTATAATACTAAGAATTTATAGGATATTTGTCAAAAAAATTGTCAAGCGCGTTTTCAATTATTCATGCGAAAACTGACCCTCCTTTGCACCCCCGAACTCTTCTTGTACGTAGTATTGCACCTTGTTCATTATTTTTTATCGTTAAAAGAGGATTTTTCCTTTCTGAAATTAATATGAATTATACATATATTTGTCATTTTAATAAAATCAAAAATCTATAAACTTGAGTCCAAAATCGACTTTTCGTAAAAGTTCAATGACCTTGCGGAGACGGTTACTCTATTTTTTTTTCAAATAATATTTTAAGTATGTATGTTTGAGACCAAAAGGCATAAACTTTTCACTGTTAGAAATTTAAAATCAGAAAAAAGTAATTTCGCTCCACCCTAATATATATATCCCTATGTCCTTCTCAGTACTTCTAACTATGTGTGTGTGAAATTTCAGGAAGATTGGTTCAGTCATAGACATAAAAAAAAAATCATTCTTTTAGACCTTCAAACTTGATTGTCAAATGAAACAAGATTGTTCAATTTTTTTTTTCATAAATTCTATGAAAAAGTGAAAAACACACAAAAAATGTCAAAGTTGACAAAAATAAGCCTCACAGAAGATATTACCTGTCCTTCACCAACATAGGCAAAAACAATATAGTATGTAATATGTAACAATGTAGTATGTAAACTGTTTCAGAACTGTATGAACTGTAGAACCTACTTCTTTGTAGGAAACTTTTTGTAGTCCCAGTGTTGTTTTAAAAAAAAGTACTGGGATGATGACTGACTATTCAATTTGCTTAGCAGGCATTTTAATATTTAATTTTGAGATAGGTATTTAAAATTTGCACACTCCAATCGGTCGGTTGAAAAATGTCAATATAAAGTTATGATACAACTCAAAAACATATCTAACTGCTCATTTTCACTTCTTCAATGCAAATTAATTTGCTCCAAAAGGAAATCAGATCGCTACTTCCTTTAATAGACCTTCAAACTTGATTGTCAAATGAAACAAGATTGTTCAATTTTTTTTTTACAGATTATTCATAAATTCTATGAAAAACACACAAAAAATGTCAAAGTTGACAAAAATAAGCCTCTCAGAAGATATTACCTGTCCTTCACCAACATAGGCAAAAACCATATCTGATATCCCGCTTCTTCAGCGCTGTCTGTGTTTCTAAGGAAAATTTAAAAAAAAATCTCCATGTATTCAGTAGATAGAGCGCGAAGAGGTAACAAACAAATAAAGAAATAAACAAACTCACTTTCGCATTTATAATATTAGTTAGGATTAGTATCTATTAGTACCTATTTAATATATGTTAAATATAGTTATTTTATTGCATTGTCTTCATTATTGAGTTTTTTTTTTCGATAGATGGCGTTGTATGTTTTTAAAACTCGCTATGGTTTGTCCTATTGCAGCTAACAAGCCTTGCGAATCAGTATAAACTGTACAAATAGGGTGTGGACTGTATAACCTACATCTTTGTAGGAAACTTTTGTAGTCCCAGTGTTGTTTATTTTAGTACTGGGATAACGATTAACGACTGACTATTCAAAGTGGGCATTTTAGTATTTAACTTTGATATAGGTAATTTGTGAATTGTCAAAAAACGGTTTATCAAAATAATTTTTAAAGATTTGCATTTATAACAGGACTGATATTGATCTGCGTAGAATTTGCTATTCTGAATTTAAAAGCGCGCCCCTTTGGCAAGGGGTTCGCTTCATGCCGCGTGAGGAGGACGAGTACCGTGCGATCCAACGGTACCTAACGCAACTGGAGAAGGAGTCAGGTATATCCTGGTTCTCTTATCCCAGCCGAGCGCAGCCTCAAAGTTGCCATCAGAGGCTTGCCCGCCGAGCACGCTGCCGGCCGACATTGAAGACGAGCTCCGTGGCCTAGGTTTCCTGCCGGAGTACGTGCGCTCTATCCGCGCGCGCCAGGGCCGCCCGGGCTGCATCTTCTTCGCGCAGCTACAAAAAATGTAGACACCATCCCCGCAATTTACGAAGTTAGCGAGCTTCTTTGTATGCCCGGGATCACCATCGAGGCCTGGCGCGGCCGGAAGGCCCTGCGCCCAATGTCACCGATGCCAGCAGTTCAGGCACAGCTCCCACAACTGCCACCGCCGCGCAGCCCACGTGTCCGCTGCGGCGAGGAGCACTTCGCTAGCGAGTGCTCCCCGCCTGCTAAGAGGAACCGGCTACCTGCGCCAACTGCAAGGGCCCTCACACGGCGAACAACGTGTCCTGCCCCGTGTTCCGCAAGGAAATGCGGAACAAAAAAGCAGGTACTGTTCTCCTGACAGCTGCCCCTAGCCGCCGCCCACCCGGTGCCCCGGCCTCAGTAAGGGAGGATAGACCCACCACACTGATGGCAGAGGCCAACGCCCCCACCGAGCGCTCGGACAAGCCGAAGCGCCGCAGAAGGCAGGGTAGGAAACCCAAGGGCTCCCAACCGTCAGCCGACCAGCCGACCCAGCCCCAGGCAGTGCAGCCCGCAGCTCAGCCGCCGCACCCTAACGCAGTAGGAGGCAAGCCGAAGCCTGCGTCTAGAAAGGCGACCAAAACTCTGCAGCCCATGCCACAGCAAAAGGCAAAGGACGATGCATCAGTAGGGAGGATGAACGTACAACCGGTCATAGACCTCCTTATTGATATCCTGCGTGCCTACCAGGCCAATCAGGACATCGTTCCCATCCTGCTCAGAGGAATGTCGTCATTACTGTCTAACAGTGTGTAGGTACCCTCTTAGAATTATCCACTGGAATGCCAACGGACTTAACAAGGTAAAACGCAGCCTTCTGAAATCAATGGTAATCGAGCAAAACGCCGATATCGTACTGATCTCAGAAACGCACTTGCGAGCAGCAGACCAACTGAAGTTCCCAAACTATCATGTCTATCGACTTGATGCAGTCTCGGATGCCGGCAATGCCTATAGAGGTCTTGCAGTAATGGTAAAGAGAAAAATTGTTCATCAGCCGATACCTCAGATGCAACTTCAGTCGCTCTACGCACTTGGCGTTGAGATTTGTATTGACTCCAGACCGACTCGTGTGTTCGCACTATACAAGGCGCCGAATGACCAGTTGAAAGTGTCTGATGTTCATCTCCTACTGAACTCGACTCTGCCAACTATCATAGCAGGTGATTTTAATTGCAAACACACCGCCTGGAATTCCACGCGTATTTGCCCAAATGGTCGCCGCCTCTTTGACGACTCTGAAAGAGAGGGATACGAGGTAAGAGGCACGGAAGTACCGACTCACTACCCGGGAGCCGCTGCCTACCTACCGGACGTAATCGACCTCACGCTCTATAGAGGCATTTCAGCGCCAAAGATTACCACAGAAGTCCTATACTACAACATGGAGTCCGATCACCACCCTGTCCTCGTTACAGTGGATGGAGTCCCACACTGCCAAGCCCCCCCTACCCCCAGACCCCGGATTGAATGGGCTAAGATCAGCACGTATGTAGAGCAGAACCTCATCTCCCAGCCGGTCAATAACGCGGCGGATGTAGAACAGTTTGCTTCCCACATTTGTGAAATAACACGAGCGGCCCTTAGCGAAGCTACATCTGATACTGTGAGTACCCCCAAGAGACGCCCCACCCCAGCCTACATCCTAGAGATGATAGCCGAAAAGAGAACCCTGCGAAAACGCTGGCAACAAACCAGATGCCCGTCCCTTAAGACACAGCTGAACTCTATGTCGGAAAAAATAGCGAAAGCTTTGGACACCGAGGCCTCAGAGTCTTGGTTACACACCATAGAGTCAGCGAGTGACGACTGAACGTCCAGTCCACAGGCTTTGCAGGCAAGTTTCCAACAAGCCTCAGCCTATCCGCCCCCTCCTAGCTTCCGACGGTACCCCCGGTACAGAGCGGAAGATAGAGCAGAAATTTTCGCAGACAATCTAGAGCAGCGATTCAAACCGAACCCTTCGGATGACTCTCAGCACGCTGAGGACATCCAGAAGCTCCTGGATGAGTACTTCCGTCGCCCCATTCCCCCGGACGAAGACCCCATAGTCTTTACCCCGGGTCAAGTCCTAAGAATGATTAGGAAAACGAAGCTCCGTAAAGCCCCTGGCCCAGATGGCATACCCAATGAAGCACTGCGTCACCTACCGCAGCGAGCAATCGCTGCGCTGACGCGACTCTTTAATGGTATTTTGCGCACGGGCCACTATCCCTCCATTTGGAAACTCGGCCGAGTCATCATGCTTCCTAAACAAGGAAAGAATGTACTGAATCCAGGGAGCTACCGTCCCATAACACTGCTCGCTACCATCTCTAAGGTGTTTGAGAAGTTGCTATTGCTCCATCTCACACCTCACTTGACTCCTAGAGACGAACAGTTCGGCTTTCGAGCCGAACACTCTACCACGCTCCAACTCACAAGGGTATTACACCACATGACGACAGCCTACAACAAGGGGGAAAAAACCGTAGGTGTATTTCTCGACATGGAAGGAGCGTTTGACCGCGTCTGGCATCTAGGTCTGACATTTAAGTTATCCACCTCTACGACTCCTAGACGAGTCGTCAAGACCGTGGCCAACTTCCTCTCAGACAGACGCTTCCAAGTCGCAGTCGAAGGCGCCACCTCTACAGTACGTACGATAGAGGCCGGCGTCCCCCAAGGCAGCTGCCTCTCCCCTATACTCTACGCGAGATACACCGACGATATCCCATTAGAAAGTGGTTCGCACCTAGCCCTGTATGCAGACGACGCAGCGTACTATTCGTCGTCAGTCAATACCGAACAGGCAGTTAAGGTAATTCAGCGCACCCTAGACGCCCTACCCCAATGGTTATCCCGTTGGAGGCTATCGATCAACGTAGCTAAAACGCAGGCGATTGTAGTTAGCCGCACTGCTCTACCTACACCTCTCCGGCTATAGGCCCAGGTCATTGCTTGGTCTTGCTCGGTTAAATACCTGGGCGTCCACATTGACCGCCGCCTTACGATGAAAGACCAAATAGAAGCCGCCAGAAACTCTACACGTGCTGCCCGAGCCCTACTGCGCCCAGTGCTCGACTCTGCTCTCCCCTTGAAGGTGAAACTCCCCCGGCTCACGTACGCCGCCCTAGCGTGGTACGCGCTCACTAACCAGACGCGCAGAGACCAGCTGGAAGCCCAGCAATCAATTTCACTCCGAGTCATCACGAAGGCTCCTCGCTATGTGAGGAACTCAACAATCCAAAAAGGATTGCAGATGGAGAGCCTGGACGCCCACATAAGGCATCTAACGAGGAGGCTATTCCAACGTGTGGACGAGTCAACCCTGCCGCACTTACAGGAGTTGTCTCCGCACCACGCACGCCCTCCCGACCCTAGACAGTTTCCCAGACCTCGTACTGACCCACAGTGACTCCACAACATAGGTTTGCCTTTTTCGTCTTACACGCTGAGATCGCTCGCCGGCCCAAAACCGGCTCGAGCCGAACTCACGAATTAAGACAGGTAAGCAAACCAACAGTCCAGTGGCAAGTACCACACTACAAGGTCCTGTCCGTCTTTACGTACAGCGTGTGCTACCTCAGTCAAGAGGCCGTCGCCTCGTATACTGACTCCCCACACCCTTAAAGGTATGAGAAGAAATCCACGGACCTACATCTTTGTAGGAAACTTTTTGTAGTCCCAGTGTTGTTTATTTTAGTACTGGGATAACGATTAACGACTGACTATTCAAAGTGGGCATTTTAGTATTTAACTTTGATATAGGTAATTTGTGAATTGTCAAAAAACGGTTTATCAAAATATTTTTTAAAGATTTGCATTTATAACAGGACTGATATTGATCTGCGTTAAATTTGCTATTCTGAATTTAAAAGCGGTCGAAATCGAGGAGTTAAATCTAGTTTTTCATATAATGTGACGAAGAAAAAAAAATACAGCTCTTTTTGAACTCGGTTGAAAAATGTCGAATCAAATCTAGTTATGATACAACTCAAAAAAAAAAACCTCGCGCACCGAGGGTTCCGTACACGCAAAGCATTACATTATAGCTCTAACTAAAATACAAACTAGTTTAAAAAACAAACTTAGCTTTGCAGTTCGATCCCTAGGATTACTGCAACGAGCTCAAAAATAAGTTTGTTACACTTGTTTTTAAACTTCCAATAACATAATTCTAACTTTCAGATTTATTCCTGTACAAGTACTGACCTTGCGTTTTGCCAAATTTCATAATTATAGGTCAACGGGAAGTACCCCATAGGTTTTGATTGCTGCCTGAAATCGCAAAATATGCAAAAAATCGCAACATTTACGGTAATAACTTCTGATCGCGTTGACGTATAATTTTGATTATTTTTTTGCTAAAAGAGACCGTGGATCCGAGTATTTAATAGTAATTTCAACTTGATATCTTTAAGCGTTCCTAAGAAAAAAAAGTTTGACAGACAGACGGAGAACAAAGTGATCTTATAAGGCTTCTGTTTTTACCTTTTGAGGTACGGACCCTAAAAACTACAATCTAAACACTGATCACTGCTCATGTTTACTTCATTATGTCAAATAAACATGCTTCATAAGAAAATCAGTTAACGCTACTTCATTCCGTAAGGGTGATCAGTAGAGGATCAAATTTTGTCAGAAAATTCAATCCAGCAACGCAGTCAGTCACTGCACCTAATAAATCTGACTCAATTTAAACTATTTTTTAAAGCAATTAACAAACCTGTGGCCTAACTTCACAAAGCAAGAATTTATACATTTTACAATCTATGAACTGTCAAAATAACATTCAGAGGAATGAGCCAAACGATCTCATTTAAAAGGACAGCGAATGTATAAAAAATGAACGGACAATGAGAGTAATTTCGTACAGAATGATTGATGATTGATCCCCAATCACATCTCGGCCGGTTGACGCACAAACAGAGATGGGTTTAGGCCTGGGAATAAACAGGAAGAAAATTTTTTTGCCCGACGTAAACCCATCTAAAGGTGGGCTTACACCCGGGAATAAACGGGCTGAAACCGTTACTTCCCGGCGTAAGCTCCTGCGCACAAGACATTTTGACACAACGCATTGGTAGATTTATAAGTTCTGCTCGCCACAATAGAAGTGGGAATTTGATATTAATCTAAATGGCTGTTGGCTTGTAACGGTCTGTTCACACGATACGTAAATGACGCTAGGTTTCGTTCGCACCCCACGGCTCACTGTGACATGTCTCCGGAGATTTCTTCATGTACTTTGGCCACATCATCACAACTTGTATCATCATCAATAATATCATCATCTATAGCGCTACAGGCGTGGGTCGGCCCGACCGAGTGATTTTTTCAGATATTTCTGTTTGAGCTTTCTGCCTGTTTTAAAACCAGACAGCCTTGAAATGCAGGTCCTGTTGGATCTCCATCTGGATGGATAATTTAATTAGATGGACGGATATAATAGAGATAATGACAAGCACATTAATAAATTATCATACTGCCCAGTTGCATCCAGAGCTCCACTCTTCTGATAATTTTGTGATAAAACATCCAAGTAAACATGGATTCCGAAAACTTTCACATTTATAATATATTAGGATTTTAAATATAACTTGAATACGGTTGGCCTTCCCTAAAAGCCACGGTTAGCCATGTAGATGAGCCTTTAGAAAACGAATTCCGAGGTGTAAATATGTTGTTATTTAGATAAATTGCTGTTTAAGTTAAAATAGTTTAGATTTATTAAGATTAATACGGTGATTTGGGAGTTACAGAATGTATCAGCACCCATCAAAATATTTTGAATCCGCTTTGTCCGTCGGTTTGTATGGGATAATGGGAGTAAGCGGTAACTGTGAAAGAAAGATCATTCCTAATTTATGAAACCTATGAAGTAGTATCTTCTTTTGAAACTAACTACATAATAAAGAGTAGAAATATTCTAATTAACCTGTTTCTTTATGTTTTAGATTTTATTTTGCGTTTCGTTTGATCTTTTATTGTTGTAATATTTATGTATTGAAAAGTTTGTACTATTATTAAATGTAGTACATTATCTGCCGACTCTGAATCTTACATGCTGCTCTATATGTTAACTTTTTTTTAGCAGAAATCAGTGCGACATACTCGTATTTAACTCTTATTTGCTCATTCGAAATTCTGCAATTCCAACTAACTACACACCTTTAGCCCCAATCTCTATAGAGCGCGCTAATGTTGCCAACATAAATCCCACAATAAAACTAAGTGAACATGTCAATATAAATCCTTACCTCTCCTGACCACTGCCTTCAGAGGTCGCAAATAACTGTACGGATCGTAAACTAGTTGGCATTAACCATAACGAATAAAGGGTCTAAAAGCGAGTCCGACGTCCCTAAGGGCCGTTTCGACTGTCAATGCGAAAATTTAAGTTCTCCGGACACACCCATTCACTTCAGAGGGTCGACCTCGTTGCCCTCTATCTCAATTGTTACTGCCTCATTCTTTTACTCTTTGTTTTGCCACAGAGTAAGTAGATGATTAGCTGGTTTTGTTGTTTCGTATACTGTAGCTTTTGTCTCGGTTGCAGTGGAATGTTTAGCCATAGGGATTTATACAGGTTTGATTTTTTTAACCTCACCCACAGAATTAATATAAGTACTACGTATAGAAAGGAAACTCCCTGCCCCTCCCGCAATATGGCACCGCCTGTACCCACCGCACTTCGCCCCCGTTCTTTTGCAGATTGGGACGCTATGACTATGAAAACGCACACATTGACGTGTTACTGACGTGTTCACAGATGTACAGTTTCATTTGTAGTAGTAGTAGGTATATGACGCCCTGTTTCTATGAAGCGCCCTTTCTGTGCCTCACCTCCAGGAAAAGTAATTTTATTACTAGAAGAATTTTATTCAAAGGAGACATTACTTTATTTTTAAGAAACCAAACTGCATTCAATGATTTATGTAAATTCAACACCCGGGAATTAACTGGCTAAAATTCGAAAAAAATATATCCTATATTTCGATGGTATCAATCAATTCTTGAAATTGAGCTTGAGCTAGACAATATAATTTTATTTGATATGGAAGAAATATTTATGTAGGTATATGCAATAAAATATTTTTTCAATGATCTAATTATTAATCCACAGTTACAGTCCAAGATAACAAACGAAGTATCAATAGCTTCTGATATCGCCCAAGGCCTAACCAAAAACATCATTGTATCATTTGATTTCTCCAAACGGTACAACCAGACAACAGAACTTAATTTCTATACATCTGTTCTTGTTATTCTATATGTTACCAACTCATTTATCTCATTCTAACGACAATAGTTTGATGTATTTTATCACGTTTAGCTGCAGTAGAAACACTGCCATCGACCAAATTTCTTTGACCTTCGTTCCTGAGGCATTAGTTTTATCAAATGGTACGTTAAAGAGGTACCCCGTTTTGTTTTGAAGACCAGGTTATGGTGGTCGTGTGGTGGTGGCAACGGTATATTTGTCATCTGTCAATTTGCCTTCTATTTTCGTTATGAAAGGTTTAAGACGCGGTTCCATGGCTGCCGTAAGTAAGCATCTTTATAAATTACTGGAAATAAATTAAAGAATTAGAGTGGTCTCAATGTATCATGAAAATAATGGCATAATATATTTGAAATCTATACCTACCTGGACGTTGACTGACTTACTAATTGAGATATTAACACAGATAAACGGAACGGACTGAGATCCTGAAGGTTGACTGATAGATAGTTAATTTATTTATTACATCAAAAAGACACACAAGTTACAATTACAATAATAGGAGAAATACAAACACAAATTAACACAACAAAAATTAAACGTGTGTGCCGCAGCGATAGGCATGGGTTTAGGCTTAGCAATATGTTTACTCACAGAACAAACAAAGGTAGAGAATGTTATTAGCGTTAAGTCCGCAGTTTTAAATAAATAAATAAAACCGCTGGACGAGTAGTATATATGTAAACTAATAAAGAAATTTCTGAAATTTCACGCTTAAAGGGTAAAATGTGTTAACAATGATGAAACATCATCCAATCTCTCCCTATAATTGCTGATGTGGCTCAATTGGGGGACTTCATATGCAAATGACGATAGCGACATATTTAAAATTATTTTGTAGATTCAAACGCAGCTGTGGATCTGCACCTTTATTCTAGTTAAACTAAGCGTGTTGTCGCTTGTTTTGTCATCATTATTTTCAGCTTTGACGATTATTATTATTGACAGCTGCTCATGAAGAGTTCAAATATTTTGGTCCTTCGTATTTTAGAAGGTTTATTTTAGTTAATGGCTTTTAGTAAAGATGCATGGCTAAGTTGATTGGGGTATTTGTCTGCCTATAATAAGACTGTCATTTCTGTTCATATTTTTAACTTGCCTTGTTTTTTTTTTGGTAAAACTTATTCTACATTCTGGGTTGCGGTATATTTTAATCAGGCAATCCTAACTAATATTATAAATGCGAAAGTGAGTTTGTTTGTTTGTTACCGCTTCACGCTCTATCCACTGAACCAATCTTCCTAAAATTTCACATACATATAGTCAGTAGTACTGAGAAGGACATAGGGTACCTTTCATCCTGGGAAAAAGCACTGTTCCCGTGGGAAATTCACGCGGGCGAAGCCGCGGGCAAAAGCTTCACATATGTTTCTAACCATTGATGCAAAAGGGAGGTGTTAAATTTTAGCAGGTGTCTCGGTCATCAAAACTCCAAAAGTAAACAATTTGACTGAGGATTTCTGTCTTGCCTGCTGTACATCATAAGCTTTAGCTAAGATTCAATTTTACTATATGATTCTTTCCAAATTTTTTTCATGGATTTTTGTACATTTTTATTTTTATTTGTATTTATTATCATTTTTAAATAGTGTTATTCATTCTTCCAGCAACATTTCTCAGCATCAGCCCTCTAACTGGGGAATTAAACCACAGCAATCAAGAAGATTGAACCCAAAGGAGCAACCACCGCCCAATTAATAATAGCGTAAAGCGGCGCAGGAGTTAGAAAAATGCGTTCCGTGCATTAACTTTTTGTAAAGTTTTAGGGTTCTCTAGAACTTGGTTGTGAAACCTTGCGGAACATTTGTTAGAAAAGTATTCTTCTTTCTGAAGAGCTAAGTGTAAATTCTGGTGTTGAATATATAGCATACTTATAAAGGCTATATTAACTGGATCACCATTTAATTTGGCATATAAACTAACAATTTGGCATATTAACTAATAATTTGGCATATATCTATTCGTAACAGATTTATAATTTCTCAACGTACAAGTGTAAGTTAGTAGTAAAAACTGTTTTGGGCTATGTACGACCTTGTATTTATTCGACTATATGTACTAAACTGTGCCTGTAGTTTTTTTCAAATAAAAAAAAATAAAAAAAAAATAAAAAAAATGGACCCCATGAAACCCATGAAACCCATGAATCATAAACTAATCTCATAAAGATTTTATCCACGAAATCCTTTCTGTTCCCGAAATTCTGACAAGAACAAAGTTCTTCAAATGTAATTTCTTGTGTGTTAATAAAGAATTCTTGTTGTTGTTGTTCTTAGGAATTTTTTATTAATTTGCAATCGCACTTAATAAATGTGAAAGTTTGTGAGTTACGATGTTTGTTTTTCAATCTTGAAAAATCTACTGGATCGATTTCTATGAAATTTGGTACACAGGTATAAAAATACTGAGAATAGCACGTAGGGTACTTTTTAATCCGAAATTCCCCTGGGGCGCAACTAGTAAATACATGTATAAATATCGCACACAAATATTGTCAATCATCTAAGTAGAATGTTGCTAAGTCTCTCTAAACTGTCAGAACCTTAACTAAGCAAATCAAACTCACTCTTTGCCTTACTTTTTTATTGTTTAATTAACTGACTGACCCGTCAAGGTGTAGCAAGACCGCAAAATAACAGCTTTCACGTGCCGCCGATTAGGCAATTCTGTGTGCTTTTTTGTGTTTCTGTGGTTTTTGTGTTTACAATGTGCTTTATTATACGGCCTACTGAGATTATATTTTTAGAAAAACATCTGTTTAATGATAATTGACGTAGATTATGAAGTTAGAGTAATAAAATCATTACATATTTTATTTTGAGTGTTTACTTTGGTAAACACTCAAAATAAAATACGTAATGGTTACAATGGTTAAATTTTGGTTTACAACAGTAAAGTAGGTAACGTAACTAGCTTTTAGAGTAACTGAAGATTCGGACACAATATGTTCGGACACACTGTCCAAAAATGTCCATTTTTAATTTTAATATTTTTTTCACTGGCGATTCACAACCAAGAAGAAAAATTGTTTTGTACAGTCAGAAAGAAACTTCCAACGATACTTTAAAAGACAAGCTGCAAAAATACTTGTTAATTTGGAAAACTTTAACATCTTACAGTTGCACCTAAGAAGTTGATTTTTGAAATAAAAACGTAGTCTATGTTTGTCCTTGGGTCTTTAACTAAGTATATCAGTACTAAATTCTATCAAAACGGTCTGAGTAGTGGTTTAGCCGTGAAAACGTTACAGACAGACTTTCGCATTTATAATATTTAGTAAGTAAGTTTAAGAGGATATTTAGATTAGATATGGACCAGAAATACAAATTAAAGCTTCGAAAATTGTTTTCCTTTACCTCTAATTTTTTTAAACATATTTTTGATTGATTCCAATTCATAAGTCTGATAAACAAAACAACATCATTGTTCATTCAAACCCCAAAAACTCCCATAAAAATTAAAAACTTAAAAAAATCACACAGTAATTTTTCTGTGTTAAAAAATGGGAGCTATTAAACGGTTACTCAAAATAAGGCTTTTTTTATAATTACACGGTTAACCGTTTGGATGTACAATAGGCGGTTCTAAATCACCTACAAGGGGTTGGCGGCTGCCGAGGCGGAGTCAGGAGCAGGCATTAGTATTGTTCACTGAGAACTATTATTAGGACGCTGGTGTATCGGATGGTCAAATTTTGGACCATTTTTCAATGTACCTATACTCGTTTACAAAATTTGATATATTCTTCTTGAGTTGTGCTCTTGTCGGTGGGTGGGGTGCTTTACATTTAAGGTCTTGATACACGACGCCTTTTCTGACAGATGACCTATCATTCAATACATACAATAAAACTTTAACTGATCCGTGTATGTACATAGGAGATATTTAAGAAAAAAAACTATGAGGGGTCCTCATGAGGGCAATAGAAGCAAAAACCATTTTTTGTAGAATTTTTGTCTGAGTGTTGTCGTGTTGCTGTCGCAAAAACTACTGGACCAAATTTGATGCGGTTTTCATTGTTGTATTGTAGAGGTCTAACTTAAAATCTGCGCAAAAAAAATAAATCACGCACGAGCGAAGTTCGCGGGCACAAGCTAGTTTAAAAATATAAATTGAAGGAAAGGTGAAGGGAAGAAGAGGTCCAGGGAGACAGGGAAAGTGTTATGTAAACCAATTGAAAATTTAGTATTCTCTCTCTCTCTCTCTCTCTCTCAGCCGAAAGACGTCCACTGCTGGACAAAGGCCTCCCCCAAGGATTTCCACAACGACCGGTCCTGCGCTGCCCGCATCCATGCGCATCCCCCGACGAAAATTTGGTATACGGGTAGAAAAATAGGGATTAGGGTCATATCCTGAAATTTCCACGGGAGCAAACCCCAGGGGCAACTAGTGTGTTTTATTTTCAAAATTTAATAATGAACTACTATTAGAAATTACATTAAAATTCTATCTTTTGTATCGTCCTCCTAACTACGATATAAAAAGTGATTAGAATTCCATTTAAGTATGGTCCAGGATCCAGTTCCCGCTATCAATCACCCGATGTGGGATGACTCTAATTATAGGGATTAGGGGTGGTGGTTGGTCCCATATAATGGGTTCGATTCCCGCCATTATAGAGGACGGTATGACGTCTTTGAAATTAAAGAGTTTTTAATCAAAACCTTCATTATAAGTCGTTATTAATTATGATGTTCTGGAGAAAATGTGTATCATTGAAAATTATTAGGATTTAGCTTGTCTTTTTGAAAAACTCGTATGACAGCGTATAGGCCAGTCTCCACCAGAGAGGAGAGAGAATTATTCAACCTATAGAATTTATTTATAATTTTTTTTTTTTTTAATTTAGTTAGGTATTCAAAATTTGAAGTCCGTTAAAGAGATCGTAGGTAACGATTATTGAAAGGAATCTCAAAAAATCTAAGACCGAAAATTATCAATGTAAAAATATAGATTTTTTGATTGAAAATATTTTAGAATTTTTGAACGTTCGTGTCATATGCTGATGACAAAAAATGCGTTTTTAGATCAATGGTATAAATGCGTAGTGCCAATGATAGACGGCCACTGACTGAGGCATACAAAAGTTTAAACAGTTAAGGAATGTGTCCTTTTAAAGGACTATAATTATATTAGGAAAATGTTAGAAGATCGTCCCAAGCCATTTTTAAATAAAAATAATTGACATCAACTAAAACTATTAATAAAATATCTAAACGCCAGCCCGCGGCAACGAAGAATTGTAATAAAATATTTGAAATTTCTTGTAAATAGTCTCCGTTTGATGCGAACAAAAAATCCTTAGACTCGATTTGGTTGTAAAAAATAAGGGCATAATTATGGTCACAATGCGGCGGTTAGCGAGCCGAGACAATTAGATTTTGACGGCTCGGTGATAAATGGTTCTGTGCTTTAACGGCACGGGTGCAATGGAGACGCCTGTTTTTTAAGTGTTTTAGAAAAATTCTGCACAGATTTCTTTAGTCAATAGTTTAAAATTGAAATAGCTCCAAATTTTAAAATTCCTGTGTTATGAAAAGGGATGATTTCTTTATTGTAATATAAGATTGCCCAGCAGTGGGACACAAATATCACAAAAAATTAAAATTTAATTAAGATACTTAATTGTACTAAAATAAATAAGCAATATATTTTTATGAAATCTAAGGGCATATCATATAATTTTCCACTTAGCTGAACCCTTGAGCTTAATATTACTAAAATCCAGGTAAAAGTCATAAATTCCAGGCTTTTTATTTACTAGGAAGTACATCTATAAAAATTAGAAAGGAAACATTTCGATGGAACAAACCAACAACATTCTGCGCTGTCAACTCCACAAAAATCAAGGCGCCACCGACCAAGCCATACTCCACGGTTTCTCTGTCCCCTGATAATTTCCCTACAATGCGACCTACGTTATTATTAAAACGATCGTTTCCCTAACCACAAATTATCAAATTTCTTTCACTCGCCCTAGTATTATCACATAAGTCCAAATGTCTCGACTGGTATTTATATCCTACCACTTTAAGTTGACCTATACGAATCCGCGTAACGTAAATTTTATTATAGTTTCATCAAGTGTAGGGTAAATGGTAGGGGTCGATTGAAATTGGTCGTGTAAAGTTGAGCGATTAAGCGAAAATTGCAAAAGATTACACTCATCTGAGATAATCCTCTCACTTATAGTAATTACAAGTCTCCTAACTTTTAAATGTGGGCATTAATTAAAGTTACAGTGATTTAACAACAAATTGTTTCCAAAGAAACCTTTTTGCTAAAGATCTGCTATTATTTTCTGTCCTGTTCTTTTTTTTGTTGTACACTGTACGTCTTGTCATTTTTTGCGGTTTAAATATAGCTTTGTGATGATTTAATACAATGTTCACTAATTTCACGAAATTATAAATCTAGTAGAAGGACTAACTTGTGCCCTCGGCTTTGTTTCTCACGCTTTTCACCCCCCTAAAGGAGAAATTTCTAAAATTCTTTCATAATGTTCACTTACGCTATATGAAGAACCTCTATGCATAATTTAAAGTTTCTACGGTAAAATCCTTCTAGTAAAGTCCTTGCCTCTGAACCACGGGTTTCCTAGTTTAACTCATATATATCATACTAGCTTTTGCCCGCAGCTTCGCTCACGTTAATCCTTTCTTAGCGGATGCCTACGTCATAACATCTACCTGCATGCCAAATTTCAGCCCGATCCGTCCAGTGGTTTGGACTGTGCGTTGATAGATCACTATGTCAGTCACTCAGTCAGTCACCTTTGAGTTATGTATATTCGGATTATAAAAAAACATAGAAAAGAAAAATCATTCAAAAATTTATCTTCTAACTATATGTGTCAAGTTCATTGACCACTACTTGCTTCCAGTGAGGGAAAATATCTATGAAACTTACACTAACTGTTTCCTTGTTAGACGACTACTGTAGCTAGATGACGTCAATTCATGTCAGATGCATTTAGGATTCTTGAAAATCTTTCAAAAGTTTTAGCTATCATAATTTCAGCTCATTTTTACCCATTTTTGAGCATCGGCCTTTATTCTTTTACGCTATCCTTCTCTGTCCTGGGACTCTCTTATCATATCATACCATATCATGAGTGACCTGCAAGTTATATAATTATCATGAACGACCTGTCGTCCCCCATCTAAAAGTTGGTCATCAGACACTTCTTTTCCCTGTCCTATTCCACTATTTGGTCAAGTTTTAGCTATAACATACTGAAAAAGAAGGAGCAATTACCTTATTGGTACTACAAGAAGGATGAATAATATGAAATTGTTTGATTTTTTACTCAGATTCTATTAATCTTAAAGACTTTCCAAATACACTGAATTTATTTTTTTATAAAAAGGAAGATGGCTCCAGAAGATTTTTGGTGCTAACATAAAAACTAACTGCAATTAAGTCGTTCAGAAAATCAAATCTATAGGTAAGTTTACTTAGCTTAAACATAATATCGTAAGTGCCAACGACCATAAGGTACCTTTTCCCGTGGATTGACACAATTATAATAATAAACTAACTAACATTTATCTAAACATGGGGTTCATAGTCGTATAAGACTTAGTGGGACTACCAGTCTTAGGGCTTTCGGTCCTACTAATCTTAAACAGTTGGAACTACATACTACTACTATTACTATAAATAAAAAACAAGAATTTGATGATTCATAAGTGCTATTTTTAAGCCTATTTAAATAAAAAGAATTGACTTTGACTTTGACTTTTAATAGTACTATTGGTAATATCACAGTTGGAGGTCCTGCTTAAAGTCTCTATGAACAAAACTGCGTGTTAGAATCGTACTTAACTACTTACTTTCCCGATCCTACCTTAACACGAGGTTTGAAGTAAAAAAGATAATAAAATCTAAGAAGTGGCGACCGCTAGTCACCACGCAGTGTGACCGTCATGGACAGTAGCTAGAAAATAGAGAGGTTACAGAGTTACCACTTCATTATGTCTCAACAATCTCTTTTTCATTTGGCGTAGTCAATTATAAATATTTTGTAATCTACATTTATCCTAATCCTAAAGAGAAGGACATAGGGTGCCTTTTATCCCGGGGAAAAAAATATTACCTTGGAAAATTTACGCGCGCAAAATCTAGTTGAGAAATAAATAAAATTGAATACTTAGGAAGTCAGAAATCGTGGGTTCTGAAAATACCCCATAAAAATGGGAAATGCCAAGAAAAAAGCAAAAGATACACATTCTCAAATCGGTCCCATAGAATAAATCGATAGAAAATACCTTGTTATCACATTTTAGTTTATTATCTGTTTTAGAATATAAAGCCTCAGTTAGTATATTACACCTAGAATCCAAAGAATTTAGAGTATTTATTTTAATTTTACAGGTTTAGCCAATACAATAGAAAAGCACATGTAGGTATATCAACTATTTACACTAACTACAACATAATTTATTACATAAATAGCAACCTTTGTAAAGTCACAATTATTAATTATTTGCCTTTAGATGCTAATCTCACAAGTTACCCTTCTGTTCTCTAATCAATTCAGAAATTCATTGAATAATTCATAAGTTAATGTAATTAAATGTCTTGGAGGTAAAAACTGCTGACACCATCCTGTGGGATTGTGGGGTCTTGGATTTTATGGTCGGTGGAAATGACAAAGGTGACTGACCGATATTGTCAATTACACACGTTAAGCACCAGGGAAGTGGCCGTTGGAGGATGGGTGGATCGTTATTCGATAACATCTGAAAATCTGCATTATATTAGGCTGCTTCACGAGTTTCTTTCGGCATTTCTTGCTAGAAATGCTAGTAGTTTGTAGCTTTGAGATATAATATATTATGATAAAATAATTGGTGTTTGACATGAAAAAGAGCCTTCTTTGAAGGCCAAGTTTCAATAAAGAATTTTTGATTTTGATTTTGGCATTATGTGAAAGACTGTGCTGACGTGAATTCTGATTTATTTTACTTTAGTCAAGTATTTGTACTTACACTAGCATGCAACCCGAGACTTTGTTCCCGTAGAACTTCCCGTAGAACTCTCTTCCTAAACACCCTAAGGAACCTACATGCCATATTTCAGCTTCCTACGCCCAGTAGTTTTGGCTGCCAGTGGCTTCGTTGTCTGTCAGTCACTCAGTCAATAACGGAATCATTTTATATATACTAACATATTATATAGATTCATCATAATCTTAATTTTAAGAAGTCCTTTGTTGGATATATTACGTACTAGATGCATCCCAGTACTTGGCTTCCATAGGAATTTCTGGTTTTAAAAGTACCCTAACTGCTATTTTCGGATTTTTAAAAAATGAAATGTGTGTCTGAGTAATAAACACACATCCAAACTTTCGCATTTATAATATTAGTGGGATGAAGAAACGTAAAAAAGTATTCAATACTGAATTTATGTCTGTCATTAAGTACATTCCACATCACCTGTGAGTCATCGTATTCTCAGAACCTACGTCAGATCAACTTTGTCTCCGGGCTAATTCACTCAAATATAATACGAAATTAATTCGCTCACAATTCTGAAGAAATTTTTGGCATTCCGTCACCGCCTTGTAGATTTGAGATTGGTTTACATGTAAACTAATTTATAGGATAAAATCACACAGATTGAGTAGTTAAGCCCCATAGTTATTTTTTTATGGGGTAGTCAACGATACTTATATATTATAGAGGTATTTAACAAACAATTTGATTAATATGTAAAAGATTATTTAGGATTTTGACCTGGCAGGGAATCGAATCCGATACTTCATAAGTGGTGAACTGACGTGTACTGGACATAACTGGTTACAACGTAAGACTAAAGATATAAGGATAAACCATAAAGTAAAAAAAATACAGATTTTTTTTTTCTATGTCTATGGTTGATACACGCTTGTCCATTTCTTGATACACGCTTGTCCATTTCTTTGTCACCCCGCGAGAGGAACTACCCCCTGGCCATGACCTGCCTTGGCCTACCTGGAAGACGCTTAATAGGCTGCGAACCCAAGTGGGCCGGTGTAAAGACAGCCTGGCTAGGTGGGTGTTTATACCTAACTCACAAAATGTATGCGAGTGTGGTGTCTCTCCCCAAACTATGGAGCATTTGTTGTCCTGCCCCCTGTGCCCTAACACCTGCACTCGGGATGACCTGATGGCCGCCACCGATAAGGCCGTAAAAGTGGCGGAACACTTATCGGGAGCAATTTGATCGTTGGAATGGAATCGACACGCTAAGAAGAATTTCTTGTATAAATTAAATTTTTGGTGGAATTAAACCAGGCACAATATAATTTTTATTGTTTCTTAGACACACATCATTATCAACAAAAGTGTAAGTAAATTGCAATGAAAATTGACAGACAGATAATCCAAGGAGCAGGGAGCATCGGTGTACAATAACGTAAATCTAAAGTGTGAATTTTTTTTAAAAATAAAAATCTAAATGGCACTTTATCAAATTAAATTAATCATTCATCATCGTACATTACACAGCAATCAGACACGAATAAGGAAATAATTGATTAAATGCCACAGAAATGACAAAAACGTACGAGTCATGACCTCTTCAAGGATATCAATCAAACAAGCCTTTGGCAGCGGGTTATATAATTTCACTTTAGACTAAAATGCATCACAGATTCAATTGTGATGAAGAAGGAACTGTATTCTTGTTTTAAAATAGACTAACTCTATCATTCCGGTGAAGAAATAGCTAATTATTAAAAAATAAAAACACGACTGACAACTCACATATCCCATGTCACTCGGAGGAAGGCAAGGAATCTAAAAATACCTCTCGCATCAAAATCTGTTAAGCAGGACTTATAATAAAAAAAATTACATACATATACGAACCCTGAAAACATAACACTCCTTTTTTGGTCAGTCGTGTAAAAATATCGTGGTTCTTGTAGTAAGCTAGTGTGTGAAATAGCAAAGGCAATGGCACCGCTCCAATATCAGATAAAAAGTAACAGACTGGCAGAAGTAGGAAATGTATAATTTTTATATTTTGATCAAGTGTATATGAACCAATTTGTAATAATGGGAGACCAAAAAGTTCCTAGGGAAGAAAGTACGGTTTTGTTCGCAAGCGCATCATGGCACCATCAATATAAAACAAACCCGATATTTAGCTATATCCTAGATTATAAAAAAAAAAAATCGATTAGCAAAGAACAGACATTTCTCACATTTAAAAAAAATTACAAATCCTGAGTACAAGCTAGAGATAAGCATCCATGTGAGCCCATTGTCTCTGACCGGTCCCCTCGGCAGTGTCCACACATTTGCATAATAACATACTGTTTTTTCTACTTTCCTGCCCTAGGGCGAGACGCGTGGTTTCTTTGACTCTTTCTTTTGTTGATTGATACGGTCTGTGAGATTATATTGTCCGTGTGATATAATTTGGATTTGAAAATTGTGGTTCAGTAAGGAAACTGTCCTATTGTTTCTTTTATCTCAATTTAGGAGGAATTTCAGCGGTTCAAATTGTTCACTGATGGTTTTCGATTATATTCCATGTTTGTCAAAATCAAAAATATTTTATTGAAACTTGGCCTTCAAAGAAGACTCTTTTTCACGTCAAAAACTAATTCTTTCTCTCTCTCTCAGCCGAAAGACGTCCACTGCTGGACAAAGGCCTCCCCCAAGGATTTCCACGTTGCCCGGTCCTGCGCTGCCCGCATCCATGCGCGTCCCGCGACCTTCACCAGGTCGTCGGTCCACCGAGTGGGAGGCCTGCCAACACTACGTTTTCCGGTTCGTGGTGGCCGTAATCATTCGTTCGTGGTAATCATAATATATTATGTCTGAAAGCTACAAACTACTAGCTTTTCGGAACGACCACTGCTGAGAAGAAATGCCGAAAGAAATTCATGAAACAGTCTTGGTCGCCTAACATTTTGTTACTCAATCACGCAAAATCTACTGGACGGAATTCGATGAAAATTCTTATATATCTAACAAGTGCTAACAACCATAAGGTTGTTGGCACTAACCGTACCTTATGGTAAAGTGACAATTTGGGCAGTGTGTCCGAAAATATTGTGTCCGAGACCTTTCCCTGTGGATTGACACAAGTGAACTCATACATAATCGCATCCTGCATTATATTATATTATAAGAAACTTGAAAGCAGCACACTCCATGTCAGCAGTTGTGTAAAAATAAACTGTTTATTTTATTATTCTGTTGGTCATTTTATATTTTCTGCTTTAATGTTGTAAAATTTACATGGCTATCTCACCGTAACATCAAATTACAGTAAATAAAATGACCCAAATTAGTATGTACCTAGAGAGCTTGACAAAAATATGCGCTCATTATCATAGGAGGTAAAGTTTTTTTTTCGTCTTTATTTTGATTGAAGATGGTTTTGTTTCTTATTTCATCATCATCATCATCCACAGCCTTCCGTGACCCACTGCTGGGTATAGGCCTCCTTATATGGAATGAAACACACACAACGACTCTCTTGGCAATTTTAATGGAGTGGTTTGCCATTGCCTTTTCCATTTCACACACTCGCTCATAATCATCAACCAGAGTGCAGGTTTCTTATTGTTTTTTATTTATCATCATAAGAATGTAGTATAGAGTCAAATCACTAATATTTCAGTTATGTGTACTAGCTAAAAGATACTATATTTTATAATAGTTAGTTACATATAAGAATAATCTCATCCCATTTCCCCCTTCGGACCATTTCGTAATTAGATTTTGTAGATGGCTACGAAACGGGAAATAAAATTCCCATTTCGAAGCCGACTTCGAAGTGGGAATAATTCTGTCCATCTGGCTTCGTTATGGATAGGCTGGGTATTAGGAAAACAGTTTCTTTTCGAATCCAGCTTTGAAATGGGTCTAAACCACGAATTTATAGATGCGAATGTTTAGAAGTGTGTGACTGAGTTTTGTAAGTGAATCACGCAAAATCGTCGATTTTTGATACACGGGTAGGAAACAACTTGGAATAGCACATATAGTACTTTTTATCCCGAAATTCCCACTTAAGCAGGCCTCAGGGCGTAATTACTAATTAGTAAAAAAAACTTTATCACCCCATTAAAAAAAAACTGATTGTTCAAGAATCACGTCACGTGAAGAGACTCCGTTACACATCTACTATCTACAGCCTCGGTCAGTGAAGCAACAGTCAGTCACCATGACCATTGGACAGTCACCACTGCCACATTACAACAACACCTTATTACGAAAACCCAAGCCAAAATCATATTTAACAACAAAGACATAAAGAGTAAACTGATTTTCGGACACGCAAAATTATATTGTAAAAAATGCGCGAAGGAACCATAGTGTTAATAAATTTATCAGTGACACCGATCAGTGTAACAATGAGATTGTATGATTGTTGTTTAGACTGTAAAGAAACGTTACATACGTCTGTCATGGTTTGATGGTTTTGTCGCTTCAAATTATAGTTGCTACCATGTTGCTACAGCCAATAGGACATTGCAATCTTGTATTTCAAGACAATAAACTGAACTGTGGCTACAATGTAATTTTTAAGCAATAATCTTGTTTAAGGCGAGCTTGTACCCCACATTCGAAATAATTGTCATTTTTCATGAAGAAATTTACCTAATAAGAGCTTAATTACGAAGTGGAAAATAATACAGGATATAGATTATGACCTTTATTAAGGTTTCAACCGTGTACTTTTTAATAAAAATACATATTTTCGGCTTAATTAATTCATAAAGGGACCTATTTAGAGAAAAATTCAGCTTTTAAGTCATGAAACTTAAAATTTTCAGCGATAACATTATATATATTAACCAATTATATATTTTTTGTATTAACTACCTTATTATATTTTTTATATAATGAGTTAATATACAAGGTGTAACGGAATACCTATATCCTAATACCCTTTTTGTTACACCTTGTTTATGCTATATTAAAGTTTTAACCGCGCACTTTTATTTTTGAACTAATATTTTAAAAGATATTTGAGAAAAAGTTGCCAAATCGGTAAAAAATCTGTTCGATCCTGCCAACAAGAGTAGAACACTGTGTCATGCAAAACATCTTATTACAACGCGCACACTCCGCGGTTAAGCGCATTTATGAATTTTGTTTTTTGAAGCTCAGGTCGGACCTGGCCTTAACACAACGCAAAACCTGAACTTCAGAAATGAAAAAAAGTGCGTCAAGGAACCACAGTACAAATAAATTAATCGGTGAAACTGAACAGTGTAATAATGATGTTGTATGGTTAGTGTTTAGACTGTACCGTAATTTTGCCTTATGTTTTTCATGGTTTGGTAACTTTGTCACAGTAATTTTATACAGCCAATAGGAGGCTGCCATCTTCTATTAAAGAGACAATGGTTCAGTACATTATGTACAAAACGTACATACAGTGGTTTACTGTGTAATTTTCCGGTAAGCGAGTACAATAGCCGTCTTTGAACAAAAGATGGGTTAAGCACGCATTGTTCTCAATTTATATAATTTACTGCGTTCGTGAGGTGTAGGTCAATTTGGTTCGGTAATTATTTTCGTAGTATTTAGGGTTATGTATCTAGGTTATGCTAAGCAGAGCCTAATAATTGTAGTCTAGGTGTAATACGACCATCCGTATGCAATAGTTTGCATGTGCACTAATGTGCAGTGCATCTGCGCATATTTCTTTGTCATGATATCCGTTCATCTTATTTTTGAGGGTTCCGTACAGTTACAGTACTTTTACAGGAATTAATCTAAATCAGTAAATATGTAGATAAATTTAGGTTAAAAGACAGATTTAACTTTGCCGTAAGTTAAGAGCAGCAAAGTTGTATGTAAAATATGTTTTTTTTATTAATGAGTACTGTATTCGGTAAAGAGTGGCTTTAAATTTGATGAAATTTTAATTAAATTGTAAATAGCGAACTTGATATTTATATCTTGATATGACACAAAAATAGAGTCATCTAAAACTAATATATTATCCCGAATTTGAAATATATGGACAAAATCATAAATCCACATTTTTGAAAAATTTTGTACAAAACAGTCATAAATAAGCAGCTGGAATTGGCATCACTTTTGATAGCTGTAGGTAGGTCTAATCAAAGTAAATTAGGTGATGTCGTACTTCTCACTCACATCAATAATTAAAAAAAAGAAATAAGAAAACTCTTAAAAAATAGAAAATTCTTTAATAAAATGTAGGACGCATTCTATGGTATTTAATCTGACTTCTTCAATTGGATTCGCATAAATACTATATTAATTGGGGCCTAGTCGACCAGTTTGTCAGGTGACCACTTTCCACTAATGGTTTAGACCCAGCCCAATTGGTGGATGTCGTGATGGACCAAGATTTCTAAGTTATTAAACCAATCCGCTAAATTGAGAAGAAAGCGAAAAAAGTCATGTTTGCTGTCAAAATAGCACTTTTAATGTGTGTGATCGTTTTAATGGATGGATATGTTTTGTTTTATCTTTCGAGTAATTTAATAATTTTGACTACTTTCTTTCATGGTACTGTTTTGATTATAACTCCTATGCCCTGTGCCCTGCCCAGTAGTGCGGGAAGTACTGGGCAAAGGTCTCCCCTTTTTCTTCCACTCGTCTAATCGCAAATTTTGGTCTTTAGCTATGAATTATTTTTATAGGCGATGCGCCGCTGTGAAATATCGCTGAATTTAACTATATCGTCCCGCCGCCATCTCCATAGACTTTCCTACATGTCTTATCATTGATTTTTATATAGGTATATATTGAAGACTCATTTTCTGCATTTTCAGAAATAGGTTTTTCATACCATATTGCGTCCTTTTGCACTTCTAAAGTACAAAATAATTAATAAGTACTTACTAGAAAATTACTATTTGAATATTACTACTAGAACTAAAAATTTACTATTTCAATGCTGCATTGCTACAGCCGATAAGTCTTGCTAAAAATCTTGTATTTAAAATCAATATATGTAACGTTATTTAAAAAAAAACAATTTGATAAATAACTCTGGGAAAAAAACACGAGCAGATCCGGGTCCTAAATAAAAGTTGTTTCGTCACCTCAAAACTGATTGCAATTAGCAAGTGATAAATGTTAATTAAACGATTTAATTAATATCGTGTGCAGCTGGATTTAGAAGTGACACATTTTGCATATATTTCAGTAGAAAAAATTATACTTAATATAGATTCCGTTTAGACTGTTCTTAAAATAATACCTGTCTCAATAATTAGAACATTTAACAAATTTTTTGGCCGAATTTGACGATGACGTATTTTATTTAAAACTTATAAATTTCATAATCATCAAATTTGAGAGCGAGGCTCTTGTCGGTGGAGTTTCTTCCATTTTACTCTTTCCATTGCCAACTGTTTCCCTTCCTGATACGACTCGATGGTAACTTTATAAATTTACAACTTTATATTTATATAAAAATAAAAAACAAAACGTCCAATTTAGCAAAAAAAATAATAATTCAATATACAAATTTACATGCTGGCTTCAATATTTATACGTCAGTAGAAAATGCTCATCAGGTTGAACAACTTTTGCTCAGGCGCCATTTCCATATATGTAATAGTGTAGCTGGTCTCTTGGAGTTCTTCATCAGATGATCCTGATCTTCGATTTTTATACGTCACCAGAAAATGCTCGTCAGATTGATAAACTTTTGCTAAGGTACCATTTCCATATCTCTTATAGTTTAGCTGTTCTGTTATGGTTCTTCATCAGGTGTTCCAGTTTTCAAAATCAATTATAGCCTATATGTTGCCCAGGTTTAATAGCTATACAACAAAAAAGTTTCATTCAAATCCGTCCAGTAGTTTTTGCGTGAAACACGTACACACATACAGACAGATAGACAGACAAGAAATTCCAAAAAAATATTTTTGCTTTCTATTATTCTTTTTAGGTGTCCCTCTATCCATTTCAGTCAAAAACACTAAATGTACAGACAAAATATTTTTACTGTTTTATTATATGTATAGATAATATTAGTTAGGATTAGGATATAGATTTGATCATGACAAATTTTATATATTTATTTTTCTTTTCAAACAACATAGGTACTCAATCCGAATTAATCAAGCTCCTCTCAAATCTCAGAAGGTTTAGATTTCCAAAAAACCTAACTACTCTCAATAAAAAACACCATCAATTAAATCCATACGTGTCATCAGTTACCAAAAACACGTACAGTGCGACAAGGATCTTTTTGCACGTGGTAGAAAACGGAACTAATGTCTAAACTATTAAAATTTCTTATTAAAAATGTAGGTGGCGCCCTCACTCACGTGCAAAAAGATTCTTGTCGCACTGTATTTTAATTGCAGCATTTTTACCAATAAAACTTTAGCCATGGATAATTTGACGATGGTTCTCGATTACAAATCGAATGCTACTTAATTGCACGAATTTCGATTCCAATCGAGTGTTTTCTATTAATTGACACTGGTGATGTCTACAATATATCATAATAGTCTTTGCCCACAGCTTTTGCCCAAAAAATCCCGTAAGACAAATTTTTGCCCACAACTTTTGCCCAAAAAAATCCCCAGTTTCAGATATAGTATCACGTTTTTATTCTTTTCGTAGCTAAATTACGTGCTTTTGAGTCTGTTTCGCTGGATAGGCTTATTGGTCGAATGGAGATTCAGATCCCAAAATTAAACCCCCTCCCTTGATTGGTTTTTACAATCTGCGCGGGATTGGAGAGAAAAAGAGAAGTAGCTGGGTCCTATTTCGCTCCTAGACTATTATAAAAGCATCCCCTTAGAGACCGGGGAGTCTAAAAAGACCACTTTACCGCACAGATAGTCATTTAACTGTAAGACATATGTTGTAAAGTGACGTCTTTGGAGAAAATGCAGCAGTGGAGTTTATTTCGCCGCCTCTTTTCCACTTGCGCTTTGGAGGCGGTGGTAACCTTAGCTTTAAGTAATTTTATGACGTCAATTATCTAAAAAACAAGAATTTGGCGATTTAAAAGTGCTATTTTTAAGCCTATTTAAATAAAAACGATTGACTTTAGCAAATCTCAATATGATCCATTGTACGTTTCCTAATTATTTTAAAATAAACCTTAAAAGTAATAGCCGAGTTCCCGAAATTCCTACGAGAGCAATGCCGTGGGCTACAGCTAGTCCTAACTAATATTATAAATGCGAGAGTGAGTTTTTTTTTTTTTTTTTTGTTACCTCTTCACGCTTTATCTACTGAACCAATCTTCCTGAAATTATGCATACAGATAGAATTTTGCATTCTGAGAAGGACATAGGGTAATCTTTGATCCCGGGAAAAAGCACTGGTCACTTGGGAAAGCCGCGGGCAAAAGCTAGTATAATATAAAAATAATCTGTCTTAAATCAAAACCAAAATACATTACTGTCAAAGAGCGCCGCGAAAGTTAACTTTGAACTTTCAAAATGTTCGAATCAAGTTTAACTAATGGATTTGTCATCGCAATTAATTTTATAGGAATTAATATGCGGCCGGCGATCGCTTAAAACGACTGGATGACTTTAGTTCACACTGTGCGAGTTAACTTGGTGCGAGTTACTACCATAAATTTTGAACAAGAATAAATTCATAAGAATGACACATATTTTATGTCTATGATTACTACAAGACAGACATAACAACACCTTCTCAGCAGAATTAAATGGAGTATTTTTTTCTATTTCATGCTAATTCTTCTGAAATCCTGTTTAATTTTCTTAGGTATAGACGAGGCTGAAAATCTCTCTTCAATTTAAAAGATGACTTGTAAATATCATAATGGTGTTTTTAAACAAAAAATTAAGCATCATGGCCCTTGGAGCAGCACATTCCAAAAAAATCTATGGACTTTAATACGCCATGTTATCATTTTTCAGTATTATTTTCAAAATTTTCAATGTTTCAACCACCAACCTAGAATTACGTGAAACTTGTCGTAAATGATGATCATCTAGATTATTTTGGAAGATTTTATTGTACTCCGAACTTATCCAATGTGAAACTTGTAAATGATGAGCATCGCGACTAATAGCTAGAGTTCAGATTCGGCGGTGACGATGGAGCCGATTGACAGATTGCGTGTCGAATCCAAAATAGGTGGATTTCTTTTGAGTGCGCCTGTTGTAAAAATGTGTGCTCGTTGGGCCATGAAAAGCGAGGGACCCTGTAAGCTTACTTCCGCCTTGCCATGTGCAATAACTACGTTCTGACCATGGCAAAAATAAGAACTTCGTACAGCTGGAATGATACTTCAATGAAAATTTTGGGCCGCGATTTTTAGACTTTAACTAGAAAATAAATTAAGATAAAAAGCAGTTTCATGGGCGTTGCTGTCTCTTTCCGATTATGGTGTCAAATCTACGTAGGAAAGAGATAGAACCTATCGCATTTTCTTTCTTAACACTTTCGCGTGAGCATCAACTCTTCACTCAACATTATGCCGTGGCGCATATTTTCCCCATACAAATATTTTTACGTATTTAAACGTTTTGTTTTAAATTATGTCTTCGATGTAACATATAATGGCACTGACGTCAATATACGTCAACGTTTTATCACGCTTTGCTACGATTCATAATTGTTACGTGCTGCTTTATAGCAAGAACGTCTAGTTACGTCAACGTTTATACGCGTTCTGTTCTAAGTTATCTATTTTGTATGTTACTTAAGTGTAAGAACGTCTAATTACGTCAACGTTTATGCACGATCTGTCATAATTGATCGATTTAACATATTACTATAGTGTAAGAACGTCTAGACACGTCAACGTTAATAGACGTTATAACCACAGACGAACAGGAGATACAGTTTAAATTGTTAACAACGTCTTATCACGTTGACGTGTATAAACGTTCCTTTACAAAACATAGTTAATAAGTCATATTATATACATCAACGTTCTATAACGTCAACGCTAAATGACGTTGTGCGGTAAAGTGTAAGTATTTATGATGTTTCGAAATAACTACGTTTAGCCACGTCAACGTATATGCACATTCTGCCTCTTTTTTATCATATTATTCATGCGCAATTTTATCAGCAACGTCTACAGTTACTGCAACTTTTTGAATAAAAAATAGTTTAAAAGCCCTAAAAATTAAAAGACCACATAAATGTATTACATTTTGTAAATAATAACACACTATAATTTAATAAACTTTTATTAGACAAATATCTTTTTTTAACAAAAAATACCCGTACACTTTGTACCTATTGTTAAATCAACATTTTCTTAGGTAAAAACAAATATTTAGAAAAGAAATGAATATGATACTTTCAACGCTAGTTATCTTAAATCAGTCTCATAATCACAGACAGATGCATTTATTTATCAATACAAACCCAACATAACTTATTGCAGGCTACTTACAACATAAAAATAAGTACACTTTTAAAGTTTTAGCAAACTTTTTTATAAAAGTCATTTATGCAGCATAAGGGTTAAGGTTGAAGGTCATAAATTGAAACACAAAATAATAATATTTCAAAATAAACACTTACATTTTGGGAAGAAGTAGAAGGCTCTGGAGAATCTATTGCATTACTATGCTTTTTTTTTCCTGATCGTTTCTTATCCATCTATAACAAAATTATATAAATAATCCATTTATATGTCACAAATAAATGAAAAATAATGTATAATTACATCTACAGACATCATTATGTATTAATAAATACTCATAACTTACGTTAGCGATTATTCGTAAACGGGTCAAACACAAAAACGAAAAAAAAATGGTTCAGGCTACATAAAGACCTCATGTTCCCCTTTTAAAAGAACCTTTTATTTTATTCTTATACTTTACCTTTTAAACAAACAGGATTTTAATATTTTTTTTACTTTATATTAAAATAAATTATTTTTTAGCCTACCCATTATCAAAATGTCTTCTCCTGTAGACTGTTCGGATATATAGCTGCTCACTTTAAAAGATGTTAAAAAATATTTCCCAAAGGCAAATACATTAGTTATTATTATTATCACAAGTAGGAATAATTCTGCTTCTCAAATATGAAAGGTCATTAAATTACCATTTTACAAACAATAATTAAGACACATAAACATAGTGTTGCAATATTTGCAGTCTTCTCCTGTAGACACTTAAAAATCCAAAATTTTTAAGTATTTTGAACGCATCCATTGAGCAAATTTTTTTATGTTGGCATTTCTGCGTTAGCTGTCATTCATTCGTCCATAGCACCGAGTAATGGCGTCTGTGCCAGTGAAAAATATTAATTTAAAAGGATACACAAGATTTTGGTCAACTTTTGAAGATCTTTTCTGTATTTTGCATAAATTGGTAAGTACTTACTTAATAAATATCTAAACCGTGAAGTTTTATGACAATTATATATAGGTTTATTAATTTGATTATGCTTTCGTGCTAACCTCGCAACGTTGTCTGCCATCTTATTGTTTTTAATTAATATCTTCCCTGTAGACATCTTTTCTGTGAATGCGCAATTCTTCTTCTGCAAAATCTTTCTGCGAATAGACTATATTTCTAAATTTTGAGATTTTTTCATGTGGCAGTGTTTTTTTGCTATTTTTTCTGAAAATATGCTGATTTTGTTATTTTAAAAAATACTACAGAAGTGACATCTAATCTGTGGGCAGATAATGATTATTTGTTTTTTTTTTTTTAATTATTCCATTTATGAACATTATTATGACTTTAAGGGAAATAAATGTTTGAGATCATGATTAAGTATTGAAACTTTGTTAACAATTTATCATAATTTGATAGCATAAATGAAGATTATGTTGTTTTCTGTAGGCGTTGGGATCTCTTCTGTTGAATTTCTACAGGAAAGTTGTCCAGTCTGTGGACAGTTTTTGTTTATTTTTTCACGTAAAGTAATTATTTTTTTTTTTAATTTCTTTTTATTCTGATGTTACTTACGTTTATATTAAGCCGGTTTTTCAAAATTCTATATTCAAATTTTAGTTATTTTTATTGATTATTAAAGTGAGGATAATGTTATTTCCTGTAGAAAATTAGATCTCCTCTGTATCCATAAAAAAAATAAAAATGTGATTTTCTGAGAGATTATGAAAGACTGATCTATGTTTATATGATTAAAAATAACTAGATACTATGTTTTAATAAAAGGTTGATTTTCAAAACAATATAATATGTTTTATTTTTTAGACCTCACGAGTCACCGATTTTGTGTTTGACCCAACCGCGCAGAGTCCGCTCGCGCACAGCCTCACACGCACGGTGACGCAGCTAGACTGTTGTATTGGAACTTGTACGCAGCGCGCCGTACAGTGACGTTGTGTGTCCGTGTAGAGGTACTTTTGGATGTGTGCGAAGCGCTCACATAGTCATGTTATTTTTTATATTGCGTGGCGCAAGATCTTTGGGATTTTGATATATTATGGCGCAATGACTTCACTATAAGGATTTAGTATAGCCAACTAACGTGCTTGTACGTTGTTGTAGTAAATAAAGGTAAAAAGTTCGACGTAGTCACACGTTGTTCTACATCGTACAGACTGTTTTTGGACGAGATAAGACGTTGCTCGCGCGAAAGTGTAACATGGAGTTTGGGTTAACCATTTTATACTATAGAGATGACATTCCAGATATTAGTTCCATGGTCCTAACTTATGATAATAGATTTCTAAGAGCGGGATCGTTGACCGATTTTTTTTTTTTTAATATTGCATTCCGCCAACCTTCCCGCGGTACCGGCACAAGCGGGACCCAAAACGCGGATTACTCTAACATCACTCATAGGTTCATTTTTAAGTATTTAGAAAACTGATCATATGAATATTTCGGTTCGTCAATGCCGATTTTCGACCCCCAGATTCGTTGTCAGTAAATCAAAATCTTTAACAACAGAACAGGAAGGAGTGGAAGCTACTGGTACCTGAGACCAAGATCCTCTTTGGGTCGTCGAACCATCGAAGTATCTTATCTTGCTGCGGGGTCCGTGTTTACGGTAGCACGTCGAGTCTTGGAGCCTTTTGTACTTACCCCCAAGCCTTACTCACACACGGCAAGATTCCTGAGGAAGGACTGCATAAGCTTCAGGATATCACCGGCTGCAATGTGCCTGTAGTCCTCCAGTTCCGGATAAGCAGTTCCAAAGAGGGCCAGCCGCTTGTTAGCCAGCGAGTCACACTCGCACATAATGTGCTCCATAGACTCCTCTGCTTCTGCACATAGAGGGCTTTCGACAAGTTCGAAGAATGAGTAAGTGATGAAGTAAGTAAGTAAACCAAAATCTTAAGCTACCGAATCTTATAATACTATATAATATAATCTTATATACCGCGGATTTGTCTACACCGCGGAATTTAAGGCCCCAACACACAGGCTGTAAAAGTCTCAGTTAACGGTCCCGATTCTCACGACAGATCGTTCCGATGATCGTGTTCATTATTAGTGAATCTGTTTTATAGAACCGCCTTTGATGTGAGCCTCGATTTAGATAAATGGACATTTTGTGTATGTTACACCGGTTTTTGGACGTTACCATCGTAATTAGTGATGTTAATTTAGTAGTACGTCTTTATCTTGTGTTTTCGTATCGATGTTAACCTGGATAAATGATTTGTTTTCTCTGTCAGTGCAACTTGCTTAAGAAAGGTGGCATGAGAAATTATATATGGCACGGTTACTCAAAAAGTAAAGTTATTTATATTAACTTAGTCAAACCAATTCGATTTATATTCTCTTTAGTCGTATTTCCTCATGACTGAGGGTCGTGGTAATTATATGAAATGAAACACACACAACGACTCTTGACAATGTTAATGGAGTGGTTTGCCATTGCCTTCTCCATTTCACACCCTAGCTGATAATCATCAACCAGAGTGCAGGTTTCCTCACGATGTTTTCCTTCACCGGAAGCAAGTGGTGGTCGATGAAAACTAACATAAGTCAGATTGGTATACAAACTCATGTAGCCCGGGCAGGATTCGAACCTGGGATTTTGCATCCACAGGCGGGCGCCCTACCACTGGGCCACCACCGCCATTTATATATATATAATCGATATATATCGATTTATATATAAAAGTTCAAAAAGCCAAAGAGCCGACTGGCAGGAAGTAGCGCAGAACAGGAAGGAGTGGAAGCTTCTGGTATCGGAGACCAAGATCCTCTTTGGGTCGTCGAGACATCGAAGTAAGTAAGTGTAAAAGTTAAATTTTGCGAATAAACAAATACGTTATTATCAACTGATATCAATAAGCTAATTGGTATATCCCATTTATTTTCATAATTTTCAAAGCTTTCATCCATATTTTCATACTTCATTAGAATTCCATTATTTTTATTTGTACGATGTGTGGGACTGACTATGAAATCTCAAAAAAAAAATCAGCTGTTCCATACATTTTGGGCGAGTAGGTATTGCAAAATGTATGGAACAGCTGTTTTTTTTTGAGATTTCAGACTCAGTCCCATACAAAAAGATGTTCATATTTATGAGTACTTTCATACCTAGGAAGGTTGTTAGTAAATTAAAAATAACCCTGTATAACAACTCCCATAAAATAATGTCCAGGTAATCCAAAACTATACTTTATCTGCGCCACAACATACGCCTGACATTGACATTCCTCGATCCCGCTACCAAAAATTTTAATTTATTTAATTCGCCTCGTAATTACACACGAGCGAACGTGATCCAGCGACGTGCAAGGTAGTCTTTTGTACACTCGTCAATGCTTGTCAGGCTCGTGTTAGGGCAGGGTTGGCATTTGTATCAAAGTCTTGAGAAACATTTAAAGTGCAAATGGAAAAATGAGGGCGCAACAATCATCCTTATATGTACAGTCGGAGGCAGATAAAATTGACCACCTTACCACATATAATCCTATCTCAGGGGGGTCCGGTTATTTGCTCCCGACTGTACATAGGAGACGTCGCGTCGTCGTCGTGTTAAATCCCAACTAATATTATAAATACGAAAGTGAGTTCGTTTATTTGTTTGTTTATTACCTCTTCATGCTTTATCTACTAAACTAATCTTTTTATATTAAAATTTATATAATAAAATTTTGCATACACGTAGTCACAACTACTAAGAAGGACATGGGGTACCTTTCATCCCGGGAAAAAGCACTATTCCTGTGAAAAAGTCACGTGGGCTAAGCCGCGGGCAAAAGCTCGTACATAGATATATAGGAGACAGACGGACATGAAAAATTATCCACCGAATAGGCAGTACGGCGTATTGACCACTATATAATTCATGTTGTCTTTACCGCGGTAAAATTTAATTCATCAGTATTCTGGGAAAACCATGGAATTAATAAGTACTTACGCACAACTAAGTACTTATTAATTCTATGGGAAAAACTTAAAAGTGACAACCCTGCAACCTAACCTTTTCATAACAACACATCTTCACAATAATTGCGGTCCCCTCAATCGCCTATCTTTCTATCAATTGCGGGGGGCAGGGTAGTCCTTACAAAAAGCCTAGATAATCTGTAATCAGATATGATTGGTATTTTTTATATCGCGACGCGTTTTTGTCAAATTATTTTGCTATTTTTTTACACAACCTGTTGTCATTTTATTTTGTTATTTTTTGCATAAGTTTTCGTGATTTCCAATGACATAAAATTTTGTTATTACAAAGATGACGTCATCATCATCATCATCATCGTCAGCCTTCCATGACCCACTGCTGGGTATAAGCCTCCTTTTGTCTACGCCAACCTTTCCTATCCTGGGCCATTGCAATCCAGTTCTTGCCAGCAACATTCTTTACATCGTCGACCCATCTTGCTTCCGGGTGTCCTCGTCCTGGTGTTATAACACGCCAGGGTCAGGGTCGTCGAGTGGCAGCCTGATCGAACCCAGGGATTCTTAGCACCCTGACGTCATCAGCTTGTCGCAATTAGTTTTGATTGGCCGAAGCGAAAATAATTTTATGTCACGATTATTATTTATTAATAGAATACTGGCTGGAAATATTTGTTGTTTTTAGCGAGTTTTTATCATCCTTTTAACGTTATTGACTTGTAACGTCACAGAAAATATTCATCATCATCATCATCAAATTTAAGAGCGATGCTCTTGTCGGTGGAGTTCCTTTCATTTTTCTCTCTCCATTGCCAACTGTTTTACTTCTTGATATGACCCGACGCTCACTTTTTACTTTATTTGCCTCACGTAGCCTTGTCTTGGTCTTCCTGGGCCCCTTCTTCCTTTTACTTTTCCTTCTATAATGTTTCTAATGAAGTCATCGTGTCGTATCAGGTGCCTTAACATTTTCCCTCTTCTGTTTTCAATAGTTTTAATAATGCTTCTTTTTTCTCCTATTCTATTTAAGACCTCCTCATTTGTTATTCTTTCTGTCCAGCTAATCCTTTCTAATCTACGCCAACAACACATCTCGAATGCTTCCAACTTCTTTCTTTCTTTTTTGGTGAGTGTCCGTGTCTCGCATCCGTACAAAGCTATGCTCCATATACTTTAATGAGACGCTTTCGTACAGACTTTGATATTTTGGCCGTCAAAAGTCGTCATTCTTCGAAAATTGCATGCGACTTACGCATTGGATTTACGAAGAATAGGACTAGATAGACGGACATGATAAAATCCACTACGCACATGAAACTCCATCTGGCCCAAAAACAGGCACAGGACCGCATTACCTGGAAGGCCCTAGCCATGAGAGCTATAGATACTGGTGGTCACGACCCTCAGTAATGAGGATACGACTAAGGAGATTCTTCGTAATATGAGTACATTGAAGCTGCCACACTTAAGTTGTAAGTACCACAACTTCAGTTTAACTGCGACCACGAAAGATGCAACTCTATCGAAATTTCCGCTGGTTCTTACGTTTGATTGTCTAAATTATAGTTATACTGGTTTACTTTTTTTTCATGTCAGTTTGCTAGTCCCCCAAACACAGATATAATATAGACCATTAACATTTACTATGTACTCTCACTCTTTAGTCGTATTCCTCATGACTGAGGGTCGTTGTCATTATATGGAATGAAACACACACAACGATTATCTTGGCAATTTTAATGGAGTGGTTTGCCATTACCTTCTCCATTTCACACACTAGTTGATAATCATCAACCAGAGTGCAGGTTTCCTCACGATGTTTTCCTCCACCGTGCAAGTGGTGGTCGATTAAAACTAACATAGGTACATGAGTCAGATTGGTATACAAACTCATGTAGCACGGGCAGGATTCGAACCTTGGACCTATACAGCCACAGGCGAATGCCCTACCACTCGGCCACCACCGTTTCCTTACTATGTACAGTACAATCGCGAACAAAAAGTTATAGATAGGTCACATTGTCACATTCTTCCATATAATTTTGTTAACAAGTTATTGGTTGTGATTGTACTTTTTTGTACAATTAATTGATTGTGCAGTTAATTGTACAACAAACGTGTTAAAAAGTCACCTTGGGTCATTGTCATAATAAATCATACTATATTTTATTGATAATGATTAATACATCTGTCATTGTTAACCTTAGTTAGTGTTAGCTTACAATATGTACTTCTACCTAATTCAATATTTTAGTAAATGTTATGTCAAAGTGCAAATATACATATATAACTAACAAGCGTGTGAATAAAAAAAATATACGTGAGAAATCTATAATACAGGTATTATAGGAACTAGGGATTCATCCACTCATTGGCGATGGGCTAGCAACCTCTCACTTTACCTAAATCTCCATTCCATCAGAGAGCCAGTGGGCTCTCTGATGGAATGGAGATTTGTCAAGCAAGGCCACGCTTAGCTGAATAGTGATTCAGCTAAGAGTGGCCTTTGTGTCTCACGACTCTTGGCTCTGTCTACCCCGTAAGGGATAAAGACGTAATTCTATGTATGTATGTAGGTATGTAAATGCAGACTGACTTACTGATTGATAAATCAACGCAGAGACGAGACCGCTGTTTTTTTTAAATAGCGTAAGAGAGCATTAAGAAAGGACTTTTGAAAATTCCACCCTTAAGTAAGAGGTTGTAATGGAACAAAAATCGTACAAGGGCAGAAGCTATATGTAGGTAGGTGATGTTTGAACGTATAGCGAAAAAAGAACAATAGGGTAGATGACAACAAGTCAAATTAGATACTTTTTTCTAAATGTCAAAAACAATAATTTAAGGGATTTGTATGACAGCACTCAACAATGACGTCACTTTTAATGGAGTCAAAAAGCATTCCCATTATACTTTAATTAGAACTAAAAAATAGTAAACCATGTTATAAACAAAATTGATCAATTAAAGTGACATTCAATTATTATGTTTCATTATTTAAATAGCATTATTTATTTATTTTTTTACCCAATCATCTTCCTATTATTAAAAGTATAGATAATAGAAGAGGGAAAATATAAGGTCACTGAATACGACGAAATATCATAGAAGGAAGATAAAAGAAAGAACTAGGAGGACCCAGGAAGACCTAGACAGAGTTATATGAGGCAATTAAAGGAGAAAGTGAGCGTCGGTCATGTCGTATACGATAAAGAAGCGAAAGAGTAAGAGAAAAATAGAAGGAACTTCGATAAGAACCTCGTTCTTAAATTTAACACGACGTCAGTTTATTTCCGTTCTGAAATGTTAGATCCGGGGAACCGAATGCACGCTTTGCATATTAAGTTACTAGCTGCGTCCCGGGGCTTCGTTCCCGTGGAAATTTCGGGATAAAAAGTACCCTGTGTGCTATTCCCGGTATTTTTTTACCTGTATACCAAATTTCATCGAAATCCGTCCAGTAGATTTTGGGTGATTGAGTAACAAACATCCTCACAAACTCACAAACTCAAATCCAAACTTTCGCATTCTAATATTATAGTATGGATTAAGTGGCACGGATCGGTTTGGTTTCCGAACGGAAAATGAAAAGACACGTGTTCGCCCACTCGAACATTTTGTATGAAAAGCGTGCATTCGGATCCCCGGATCTAACATTTCAGAACGGAAATAAACTGACGTAAGCCCCCAGCTTTAACTGATTCTAATCCTAGACAACATCCAAACAGTCAAAGGCCATTAATAATGGGTTTGAGAAATTAGACCTTTGCGAGAATAAAGATGGCATATTCACAATAAATAATATGAACAAGCGAGCATATCTGGGCATCGAACCTGAAACAATCGCCATTGTGGCTACTGCCGCCGGCACGCTGTCACTGGGAGGGCCCGATGCATAGACCTTTAATGTTTACGGTTAAATGTGAAATTTTAACTAATTTATTTCTGACTTTATCTGACTTTTAATTTTTTTTTTTGTTTTTCATGATTTTTGTAAGTCATGAAATTTTGACAGAAACAAGAAAAAATGGGACAGGAGCTCAAACATTATAAAAGCGAGATCCATGCTTTACACGAACGAGCGTTACATAGCCGAGCGTTTCACCTTAATGTCATTCAATATCCACGAGAGTTCCGAGCGTAGGTAAGCTTCCACTTCAGAAACTGATCATCTTCAATCGACCGATTTTTTTTACTCAATTCTTTCAAATTCAAAATATTTCCTTGCATGTCGTAGGTAGTTAAAGATTTTAATTTTAATCGGTAACAGAAAAAAGAAATTTGTGGCCAGTATATTTTTTTTAAAACCTGAATTAAAAAAAAATAAACGGTAGCAATTTAAATAAATTCAGAAATAAATCCAGACTAAAGATGTAAAAATCTAATGTATGTGCACTTTTTTTTTATATTTATCCTTGCCTTTCACGTCAGTAAATAAAATTTTGTGACTCTTCTAAAATAATTGTGAACATTTAAAACTCATATAATAAAGTTATATATGTTCAACTTGAATATTAAAAATGTATTCATACTTAACTCAATAAGACATCTAAAACGCATCGAACAGAGAATCTGGTCTCTAATAACGTATTCAAACAACATAATCCAGTGGTAATGATAGCAATCTGTTGCCATAAATCTGAAATGGCTGGCTTGTCCACTAAGAGAGTGTGTGGGTAGTGCGGCGATGTTGTGGCTAGGGATGTGACGTTGCAGGAGAGAAATGGATTCTAAAAATCGATTTTTCACTTTTTAATAATAATCAATTTGGGAAAAATCTATTCAAAATCTGATTCTACATACATACATAGAATCACGTCTGTATCCCTTACGGGGTAGACAGAGCCAAGAGTCGTAAGACTCAAAGGCCACGCTTAGCTGAATAGTAGGCTCTCTGATGGAATGGAGATTCAGGATAGTGACAGGTTGCTAGCCCATCGCCTATGAGTGGAGGAATCCCCAGTTTAAAGCCCTTTCCCTCGATTGACTTTTACAATCTGCGCGGGAAGAGAAGCAGCTGGCACATTCTATGTTTTTTCTTCGCTCCCAGACCAGCATGGAAGCAAATCTGATTCTAAAATAATGGTTTAAAAATTTGAGGATTTGTAGTTTACTTAACTACCATTTTAGATTTTATAAAAATAGATAGGGGTCATGATTTTGATATAAAAGCAATATGGATACTAGTCATATTTTTCTAAAAAACATCTGAGGCACCAAACTCTTTTTTTATTTATTACAAAAAACTTCATTACTTCACCCACATAATCTCAACTTATTTAACCTCAATTTCCTCGAATGTCTCGTAAAAGTTAAGAATTAATCTGGCCACTAAGCCCTGGGCCTCCGTATCACTTCCTCGGAGCCCCCTTTTAATTGCGATCCAATGAAGCGACTATAATTCCCCCTGTTTTGAAAGTTTCGTCCCAAACACGGAATAAAGTAAGTTTGGAGAAAAAGTTAACAGTTAAATAGAACGCTTGAATTTGAAAAAGAAAAAACAATATGCTTAGTTTATTATTAAACCAGATAAATTCACATATCAGGTTTATAATAATATTTCAGGTTTATATGATTTTCGAATCTTCAATACTCTCCTTTCCATTTAGATCTACTGTCGCGAAGATTCAGGATCACTTTTCCTTTATAAAGTGGTGGATTCTAAGATACTTAAGTTGTTTCTCTTTAAATACACTGATTGATATTGAGGCATGATTAGAGAGACTTAATAAAGATTCAATATCTCTTGCCTTACTTATTGTCATAAGCAGTCTCTCAGGAAGAAATTGATTTCTCTCTCTTCTGAAAAAAAAGTCTTGTAACTGATTTTAAAAAGAACCGAATAATACAGATAATGATTGCTAACGAAACTTTGTAAAATTTAAATTAATCTAATAAAATATATATTGTTAACTTTATATTGTTTTCCAAAATATGTTATAGAGGTTCTGTACTACTAGCTAAATAAACTTATTTCTGTACAATCACTGCTCTGTCTCCAGAATCGAACTTTGGTCCCTCTGATAAGTTGGCCGTGCCAATCAATAGGACAGGACTCCGTGTTGGTCACTTGTACCTACACGTTGTTATTGTTATTTGTTATTTCTACATTGTTTGAGTAACTCAGTTAGCAGTTCTTGGATGTTTGGTACGAAAGATTTTTTGCTAAATCGTATAATTTATATATCATCTTTGTCTACATTTTGTGGTCCTTTTTTCTGTTATATGACGTTGGTTTATCCTATAATTACAGAGAATGTAGATCGAAAATTTTGGCAATCTGTGAAAATATGTGGTTTTTCCAAAATTTTGTTTAAAATATTTTCCTTTAAAGACGTTTTTTTTAGCCTTAGTGACGATGACTATCCTAAGCTATACTAAATTCCTTACCTTACCCTTGGGCATCATTTCAGTCGAGTGAAAAACTTAATCTTAATTAAAATGGTTTTCGAACCCATCTCAAATAAAGTAAGCCGTATTATGGATATGATTGATATGATTTTTATAAATATAAAGTGAAAATGTAAGTATATTTTTCAAACAGGTCATTTTTGTAGCAAATTCATCATCATCATCAAATTTAAGAGCTAGGCTCTTGTCGGTGAACAATTATTTTGTAGCAAATTGAAATAGTCAAAATCATAGAGCTAGAAAAAAAAATTAATTTTACTTAGAGACACAGACAGCTGAGGAAGCGGGTTGTCAGATATGTTATTTGCCTTTGTTGGTCAAGGACAGGTAATATCTTCTGTGAAGCTCATTTTTGTCAAGTTTGACATTTTTGGTGTATTTCGGTTCCATAAAATTTGTGAACAATCTGTAAAAAAAATTGAATTTGAAGCACACTATTAAGAACGTTTTTGGCTTCATTTGACAATCAAGTTTATTGTTTTCTATGTCTAGGTCTATAGTCAAAATATATTATTTGCTACTAACACCTAATTAACAAAAAGTCATTAATATATTTATAACTGATAGGACTTTGGTCAGAAAACATCTACGACAACAGACTACATACGATGAACTAGGTATATCTACCAGTACCGTAGCGTGCCCGGAGATTTCCGAAATCCCTGGAATGCATTCCTGTCACATCCGTCTGTCTGTCCGACTCCAGATATCGGGAACTCTGACCCTTGTTTGTTGAGGGTACTTGTCTAAGGAGCTCTATTGTGACTCTACTAGGTGTGATTTATTTATTTTATTTTATTTTATTTTATAGATTTCTTCTTAGTGATTGTATAGATTTCTTCCTCCAATAAACGTTTTACATCCAACGTTGGAAATAAAGATTTTTTTTAATTTAATCTGTATAGAGTTTACAGTAGCCAGAAAAAACGGAGATAGTGATGTTGTCTTAATAATTTAGACTTGAAAAGTTCAATACCCGTATTTCTCTAAAATTCTGATTTTGCTGTTTGTTTTTTATGTTCATAAAAAAACCTTTTGTCCAAAGCTTTCTGGACTTAGGTGTAACTAGTTTTACTTAAGATAATTAAGATCACGCAGCCTGAGTTAGAACTAAAAGTTTCCAAATTCAAGGCAATATTATTGGCAAGGCATTCAATATAGACTTTACGATACCTCATTCATTCTATCAAAAAATACCAAAGTCAAAGTCAATTTTTTTAATTGAAACTTGTCCTTCAAATAAGGCTCTTTTTCACGTCGATAATTAATTATTTAATCATAATATAATACGTCTCAAAGCTCCAAACTACTAGCATACAGAAACTCATGAAACACCTTGCCCTTGGTCGCCTAACATGCCAGAGGGTCTATTTATTAACTTTATACAATACACTAGATTGTGTACAGTCAAAAATAAAATTAAAAAATATAAGAAAACAAAATATAATAAAACATGTTATGTTTGTGTAACAATAAATAATAATAAAAGTACCCAGTATTATAATAAATTATAATTATTTTCTTCAAGAAAAACTCTCAACCTAACCCCAAACAGCAAACAAAAAACACCGAATAAGAAAAAGTAAAATCGGCGACACTCGATCCGCACTCACTTCCACACAATTGGCCCCAACACGACACAAGAAAACCCAAGTGAAAATCGAGTCAGGTAGGACATTTGCTGTCTTGTTAGGGTGTGTGTAGAGACAGGCGGCAGCGGAAAGCGAGCGAATTATATTATTTTAACGTTTAAACAAAACACGACACAAATAATACTGACATGTAGTCAATATCAATATCAATATTAATCATCATCATCAATATCATCATCAATCAATCATCAATACATATAATAAAACTGTAACTGGTCTGTTTCTAAACTATGAGGGATCTTCATAGGGCAAATAGAAGCAAAAACCATTTTTTTAAGAATTTTTGTCTTTTTGTCTGTCTATCTGTTTTTCTGTCTGTATGTTTGTACGCGCATCACGCAAAAACTACTGGACCAAATTTGATGCGCTTTTCACTGTTGTATTGTTGAAGGTCTAACTTAAAATCTGGCGTAGGTTTCATCTTGATACGCCGCTTATAACCGGAGATATAAAATAGTAAATTACGCCGGACGAAGTCGCGGGCACAGGCTTGTTTCTAATAAGAAAGAGAACTATTTTAATCAATTTATTTCCCAAATTTTCTAATAAAAAAAACAACTTTTCCCACTAAAACCACACCAGAAAGAAAAGAGCTCGTCCTTCAGACAATTACCTATAGGGCGGCGACAGCCAGGGCCGTATTAAGACTGACATATTACTAAATATATCACCACCGTATTGCGAGGACGTGACCAACTCGACTCAGGTGGTACACGACGTGACTATTTGTTAACTTTATTAGCCCGTTTCCTTGTGATTTTTAGACACATTCTCTGAGAAATACTACTAAATATTGCAAACACGAGATATGGCTTATTATACTTGGAAGATTCGATGCAAACATAAAGGTATTTTATTCCGAAATTCCCAACAGAAAATGAAAGTGGTAATATTTGAGATGGAAAGGCCCAACCTTAAGATGCATGAAATGTCATTAGAAATTTTAGCCTTAAATGGGTTAACATTTTCAAGATTCCTATCTTAGTTAAAATAAAGAAGCTCTCAGCAAAATTTTAAGTTACGTTTACCGGTTTCGTCTTTACGTTAATGAGTCATTCAGCGTTCTCCTTTACATTGCGTTCTTTTTTATAATTATCCTTTCTCATCCCAACTAATGATATTAGTACTTATTCATCAAAGTTTTAACCTTACTTTTGACTTTACCTTTACAGACTCTTTACCAATCTTACTTTACCTGTTTAATCTTAGTTTCCCCTGAGTCCGTCACTCAAGGGACACATGGCGTGACAGTGAGAACGTGCCCTTAGAAAGGTAATTACAGCGTGATAGACGGACCGACCCTTTCCGTGTTGTCGTGGACACATTCGCTCTGCGGAAAACTAACATCTGACAGTTAATGAATGTCACTTCTGTATTGATTTTTTTTATAAGATAGGGCTGCAAACAAGCAAGCAGGTCACTAGATGGTTAGGTAAGCGATCACCGCTGCCCATGGACAACTGCAACACCAGCGATATCACTAGAGATGGGGATTTCTCCACTCCTTGGCGATGGGCTAGCAACCTGTCACTGTATCTGAATCTCCATTCCATCAGAGATACCTCTATTCAGCTAAGCGTGGTCTTTGAGTCTCACGACTCCTGGCTCTGTCTACCCCGTAAGGGATAAATACGTGATTCTATGTATGTAACAAATGTCAAAAGTTTTACAAGCTTTGAGTTATCACAGATAATAATTATAATACTATTCTAGTACAAATTAGATTGGCTATACTAATGATCCACTTGCAAATCTCTCTCGCTTTCTGCACTCACCTCTCTTGTAGTGTATAGGCTAAAATTGATGACGCATATATATGCCCACTGCTGGGCATATGTCTCTCTTTTTACACCACATGCTACGGTTCTATGCCAGTCTCATCCATCTCTTTCCCGTTATGTAGACAATGTCATCTGACCGCGGGTTGGTGGTTTACAGCTACTGCTCATCTATCTGCTGTGTCGGCCACTACTCCGTTACTGCCTTGATCCATCGACCATCTTCTCTTCTAGCCAAACACTCTAGTACTTATAATTCCGAAATTTCCACGGAAGCAATCCATAGATAATAAATAATTTAATGAAATTTTGTGGTCTAAAATCTCTTTCATAGCCATTGTCGATATTTTAACTGGTGAAGTGTCAGATTCAGAATATCCGTAATACCACGATAGATCGTGCCGATCGCCGCCGATACAACTGCTAATGGTTTAGCAGCTTTTAAATAACAATATAAACACGCCCATTGCTATAAATGTGTTCGCTATCGTGTGATCTTTCTCAGGGATGCTCAGGTCTCCCAAGGTCTCCGGAGAGAATTACATCTTCAGTTTCTGTTACATCTCAAGTTTAAAATTTGAATAAATAAATAAATATATACGGACAAATCACTAATGAGTTAGCCCCGAAGTAAGTTCGAGACTTGTGTTATGGGATACTAAATCAACGATACTATATTTTATAACATATACATATATAGATAAACATCCAAGACCCTGGTCAATCAGAAAAAGATCATTTTCCATCTTGACCCGACCGGGAACGAACCCGGGACCTCCAGTGTGGCAGTCTGGCGTGATGACCGTTGGGCCAGGGAGGTCGTCTAATAATCCCAATGTAAGTTTGTTTTTTACACAAAAACGCAAAATGTGCTAGATGATTTCGATGACATTATGTACACGGGTAGAATATATACTGGAATAGCGAAAAGCCACGCCCCGGGGCTTCGCTCCCGTGGGAATTAGGGATAAAAAGTACCCTATGTTCTATTCCCGGTATTTTTCTACCCGTACATATACCAAATTTCATTTAAATCCGTCCAGTACATTTTGCGTGATTAAGTAACAAACATCCTCATAAACTCACATCCAAACTTTCGCATTTATAATATTAGGATACTAGCTTTTGCCCGCGGCTTCGCCCGCGTGAATTTCCCACGGGAACAGTGCTTTTTCCCGGGATAAAAAGTAGCCTATGTGCTATTCCAGGTCATTATCTACCTCTGTACCAAATTTTATCGAAATCCGTCCAGTAGATTTTGCGTGATTGAGTAACAAACATCCTCACAAACTCACAAACTCACATCCAAACATTCGCATTTATAATATTAAGTATGGATTAGGATTAGGATATTAGGATGTACAGTCGGACCCCTCTGAGATAGGATCCAGTGAGGTAAGGGGTCAGGCTTATCTGCCCTCGACTGTACTTTTTATCCCAAAATTCCCAAAAAAGCACTCAAACAAGACAAAGGCTTCTTTGGTAGCTTTTTATAGAAACCTTATTTTCACTGATATTTTCTTACGTGTGTGTTGTGTCTGTGTTTGTGCCAATTGGACCCTTGACAAAAACTTAATGGGTCGCTGAGTGTTGTCCATTAATATTAATTATTTTTAGTTAATGTTATGTGCAGTGTATTATTGTAATGTAAATGTGAAGGTAATACATACACATGTCAGAAACATCGTGTGATCGCAATGTGTGATAACGTAGCCTATAACCTAAAAGACATCAGTAAAAAACCTTAGTAATCATTATCCTTGACTTATTATGACCTGTTAAAAACCTTGGGTTATCTTGATGTTTCATTTTTTCTCTAGCTATATATATATATATATACTATATTATATTATATTTTATATCTATACTAGCTTTTGCCCTTGGCTTCACTCGCTTGCACTTCAATTTAACTCCTTTTAGGAGTAGAATTTTTTAAATTCCTCTCTTTGTACCCACTTACGCTATACAGGGTTATTTTAAAACCATTGGCCAAATTTTCGCAGCAAATTTGGTTGATGAAATTGAGCAGGTTTCCAAAAAAATCTATGTCAATAACTGAAAAAAATTGTTTTGCTTCCCATACAAATTGGTCGATCAGCTGATGGGACTTAGTATGGAAGTTTAAATTTTATGTTATTCTTTTACTATAAATTTCTTTCAAACGTACTTGTATTCCAAGTACTGAGCATATTGTAAAAATTTGGCCAGTAGTTAAAACAACCCTGTATAAATGACCTATCTGCAAATATCAGTCAATATCTTCTTCTTCTTGCTACGTACGATCAAACTGTGGAATCAGCTTCCTGCGGCGGTGTTTCCGAATCGATACGACATTGGAACCTTCAAAAAACGAGTCTACGTCTTCTTGAAAGGCCGGCAACACTCTTGTGATACCCCTGGTGTTGCAGTCCATGGGCAGCGGTGATCGCTTACCATCAGGTGACCTGCTTGCTCATTTGCCACCCTATGCCACAGGGCGGGCGCTTCATAGAAACGGCGCGTTAAATATGCCTACTACTACTACAAATGAAACTGTATATCCGTGAACACGTCAGTAACACGTCAATGTGTGCGTTTTCATAGTCGAACGTCCCACAGTTACACAAGAACGGGGGAGAAGTGCGAAAGGAGCGGGGGGGTGCCATATTGCGGGAGGGGCAGGGAGTTTCCTTTCTGTACGTAGTACTAATATTAATTCTGTGCCTATGCTATAAAAAAAAAATACAAATGTAGATCAGTTATAAGCTAGGCTTTAAATGGTATCTCAATTTCATAGTGCAAGTCATATGCAATGTAATACATGACACATGTAATTACATAAAATTATATGACCACATTTTCATATTTCCGATTTTATGTTTTATGATTTTACGTTTCCAATTTTATGGACTTTAAATGACTGTTTATGGCCTGAGAACATTGCAGCTATGAGTGAAGTAGAAATCTTGTCTCTTTATCTATTGTTTTGATAAATCATAATTGAAAATACCTTCACTTCGTCAATACTCAATAAAGCTTGGACAATCTGACCTATGGCTATCACAGATACAATTCAACGCAATATGTCAGTGGAGTACACAGATATAAAATAAGCTAGATACCCCAAGTGTTAATACCTACCTACGCGGTTCAAGGAGCCAAAAAAATCTAGAATATTGCGTAAAAAATAAAAATCATATAAAATGAAATAAACTTCGGGACATATTTAATCAGCTCCATAAAATGTCAAACCGAAAAGTACTATTTAGAACTTATTTAAATAAAAGTGTGTGTGAAATAATATTAAAAGCGACATCATTTTCTATCTCAATTTCTAATCTATTTCTGACACAGGATATAATTTGAAATAAGCTGTAACACCAGCTAAGTTTCTTAATCAATCTGTTTTATGTCACCATAAAGTTTCTGAATACAGTTTATCAATTAAACTACTAAAATTATTTATTGACTAGACTACAATTGAACCACTGATTAAAGGCTAATTAAGAATTACCTTATATAATGTTGTTATAATGTAAATGGTTATAAAATAAAAGGTGTCAATACTGTCAATGTCCCAGCGATATAATAAAATAATAAAATAATTTTCTAATTGATATTATAACTCTTTTAAAGGCAATTTCTAATTAAGTTACAAGTTTTACGATTAAGTTCAAACATTTTATGTGCGGATTCAGACAACGATATTGAACAACTTTCTCTAATCCATATCTTTATACTTATCCGTACCGTACTTACATATCCCATACTAATATTTATAAGTGCGAAAGGCTGTCAGTCGAAAGTGAAATTGCGAAGCATAGCTTTTATACAATGACCTAACGATGAAGAATCTATCTCCTAGACTAGACTTAAATCTATGCTATAGTACCACGGACCACGCCTAATCTGTACTTAAGGATCTAAGCACCATTATTCTGCGCAAAACAATTCCCTGCGCATGACATTAAGAAATTATTAGGTTTCGCATCCGCGTAAGGCGGCCTAAGGCGGCCTTAGGGCGACTGCACTTCGTACTCAGGTTGGCAGCCTTAGAATGGCTATCATTTACTAGATTCAGAGATATGCTACATAGTTTTGCTTTCAAAATCAAACGTTTATTAAGAATTAGACATTCATAGGCATGTTTTTACGTAAAATTTTAAATTATATGATTTTAACTAATATTATTAATACGAGATTGAGTTTGTTTATTTGTTACCTCATGACGCTTCATCTACTAAACCAAATTCGCATTCACCTTTCATCCCGGGAAAAAGCATTGTTCTCGTAGGAAATTCACTCGGGCGAAGCCGCGGGCAAAAGCCAGTCACTAATAATTCTTAAAGCTATAAACTACTAGCAATTTGGAACTATCACTGTTGAGAAGAAAGAAACTGATTATACAGTATTATCATGTCAGAGGGACTTTTTTATATATTGTTTTTTCGTGTAAAAATGAGTATAAATATTATGTACAGTCAAAAAAAGACATATTTTTTATTCATTTCTTTGGTTATCATTATGCACGCTCTATAGCGATGAAAGTTACTCTATTCACATGGCAGGCAGTTATTACACGAGATGAAGTCTGGTTCAACGATGGGTGGAAAACGTTAAATTCGTTGCATCTGACACATGCAGTTGCGGAAATGAATACTGGATGTAATTCCCTGTTCGATTTTAGTAATATCCAATCATATTAAATAATAATATTCAGTACTACATTTTGCCCGACTTCCTCCGCGCTGAATCAAGTGCATAGAGTAAAAAAAAATAGTTTTTTTTTTGTCCATGTTCATATGTTATGAGGCATTTTAAGATTAAAGCTGCGCCAGGTTTTCAGTTAGAACTTCAGTAATAGAACTGTAAAAATCACATTTAATTTCGTTCTCACATACAGATGTCAAAAATTAAAAAAAAATATAGGTATAATGCACTTACACACATTTTTATCATATTAATATAAAATATCGTATTTTTTATATTTACCGTTATATCTTTTAGGTAAGAAGCTGATATTTTGGGTAAGTATGCAGTAAATTTCTGATTTCTGAGTTATGTATTTGTATTTTCAAAAAAATCATTTTTGAAACCGCTGTTGACGATTTTAATAGACATCCGACGACGGTAAGTTTTACACACTTATTTGTTTGTTTGTTTGTTTGTTTGTAGTATATTTATTGTACTAAGGATACATAGTTAACATAAATAAAAAGGTAAATATACAATGGCGGACTTATCCCATGAAGGGATCTCTTCCAGTCAACCAGCGATAGATTGAGAGGATATATTTACTTAGTAAAAGCTCGCACTTTTGCTTTTCAGTCAAAAAATAGGCAGTTAATTTTAGAAGTTTCATTTTCAAAGATGGAGCCCTAGCCTATAGGGCCTATCTTTAGAGCCTATCTTTGAATAGGGCTGCACCCACGTACAGATGTTATGAGTCTCTTAAAGTAAGGGCACCGCTAGGCAGAATGGGTTCGAATTATCTAGGTGCTTCTTTGAACTTCTCCCCCTTAAGAATTTCGGGATAAAAACTACTCTATATTATGAAATGATTTTTTTTTTTAATCAAATTATATCAGATCAAGAATACAGTTGTTAGAAGATGTTACAATTTAACACAGGTACATGTATTCAACCTTAAAGTGAGGCATGCAAAATTTTAAATTAGTAGTACACATTAAAATACTATATAAACAATAATAATAATATAATAATAATAATATAAGCACAGCCGAAGAGCAGCAAGTCACCATCTGCCTAACTTAAATTGTTGTGAGAGATTTAAAGGTAGATATCCGTATCTCACTCCATAACCCAGCAACCCGGTCCACTAGCATCCCATCCACATAGCCCAAACTTTGTTAATCCTTACCTGGCAATAGTTCGGCAGCTGTGGAGGACTGTCCGTTAGTATATCCGTATGGTACACTAAGGGACAGATCTCCGCAGATGCAGCCATCGCACTTTTTGATTAAAAAGGTACAAAAAGGCCTCTTCATGTTGGCTTTGGCCCCATGAACGCCTCAAAGGACCGGGTCCCAATGGACCCGTGGCTCTGTAAAGCGTACCAACATAATATAATAATAATAATATAATTAACTTAATAATATTATTATTGAATATTATTTACTTCTATAAAGGGCCACTAACAATTACTTTATTTTGCAATTTGAGTAAAAAATAATTAATACTATATAAACAATAATAATAATAGCATCCCATCCACATAGCCCAAACTTTGTAATCCCTACCTGGCAATAGTTCGGCAGCTGTGATGGACTGTCTGTTAGTATATCCCTATGGTACACTAAGGGACAGATCTCCGCAGATGCAGCCATCTCACTTTTTGATTGTAGTGATAACTACAGAATTATTTTGAACTCCTAACTGGTCAACCTTGCATGTCATATTTTAGGTGAAATAGTTGATATATTGGGATACTATTCCTGTGGCGTATTACCTGCATGATAGGCCCTCGACTCACCACAATAGCAGGCATTCAAATCCATTAGTCTCCAGACAAATTGAATGGGAAAGTGACACACCGGTACACAAATTTCATATGTTGTTTTTACAATACTTATTAAGAAAACAGGGAGACCCGCACATCAAAACGTTCTTTGAGTCACGCCGAAACCATTGGTAGCAATAACTCGACGTGATTTTGTGTACTTACGGAATTATATTGAAAACTAAACATTCATAACAAAACATTCCATGATTAAATTAGACTGTCAACTGAGATCTACAGAGTTGGACGTCTGACATTGACAGCTGGTGACACACGTTCCGTCTTGGGTCCTAACAAACCTTTCTTATCATAAAAAAATAAGAAATCATGGTAGGATTGTTGTAGAATTTTAATTGTTCTCCTTTAATATCGTCGACTTAGATTATTATAATATTCAACGAATAGATACCTTATTTAAACATTAGTTCTTTTAAAGAATATTTAAAAGTTGGTTTGATGTGCGTTCGAATTAAGCGAAACGGAGCGCGACAAAATGGAATGTCAAATCGAGTCGAGTCGATTCTCGCTCTTCCTGGAGAGGCGCCACGACTAACATGGCTTGAGCAAAATCATTAAATTTTTGGGGTTTTTTCACTTTCGCCGCCCTCGGCTTCCCGTCATGGGATTATAGTTTAACCTTTAGCTTTAAAATCCGCGATACGCGCAAGGACACAGGGGATATTCGCCGCCACGAAGTTGTCGGGAACATGAGCTGTTGAAATCCACGTGCCCGCCCGGCCATATGAATTGATGCTTCCTGGAGTGTCCCCCCATCGCCAGAGGGTGCGGTTTCCCCGGACCGTGGACCGCATGCCACGGCGCAGGCCCCGTCGTCGGCGACCCCAAGGCGCAACACACGGATCCTAACCTTATTTCCAAAGGCCGCATCGCCGCCTCCGATCCGATGTCCCTGTAGTGGCTCAGCGCAAACCTCGGAAGGTCCAGCCAGCGTCTACTATCTCGCATACAACGGAGCGTCGCAGGAGCGCCGCGCCGCTTTGATGACGCGACCAGCACCAGTGCTCGAACCCACCGGATCATAATGGTGAACGGACAACGTTATAAGTGCGCGCAGACGTTTGTGTGCGGACCTGGCCAGGTACCCTATATTTGGTTTATGTTAATTTAAATTTTCTATTGCGGCAAAGACTTAACAGATTTTGGTATTAGTATAACTGTGCCGCCTTCAGCGGCTATTGTGCCTATGGAATAAAATGCTATATTCTATCCCAACCATATTGTATTAATGATATCACCCTGCCCATGACTCCCAGAACCTAAGGCTTACTAGACAAGAGGTCCTTGTACTTCAAAAGTACGAGGCTCTATCCTGAGCACTACATCCGGCTCTCTCTAAAGTAATTGTTCGTGTATAATCGCACTGCGCAGGGATATTGCCCGTCTTCGCTTCAAATAGTTGGGGACCCCTGCGCACACCGCCCAACATACACCTTTTTATTTTTTTTTATTTTTTATACACGACAATGGCGCCCGAACTACTATATTTTTGAGCCTTTGAGTCCTGTGAGAGTGGCAGTTTTTTCTAAAAAATAGTTTTTAAATTTTTTAAACTCGCTCACTTGTTATTTTGAAATTTTGGTGATATCATTGACTGTAAAGTTATTATACTTTAGTGTTTGTTAGGTTTATATGCGACAGGGTTGTAAGCATACATTTAATACAATTCATAGTAATTATTATAATATTACTAAATAATATTATAATTAATAATATAATAATTAATATTTTATTTGGGCTTCGCTATGAATAAAAAGCATAGCGCTCAGCCATAATTCCTATTTAATCTCAATTTGAGAGCTAATTTATTTTTATTGACAGGGAGTAACCTGTATCTATTTAGAAATTTATCAATTATTATAACCTATTACATACCCTGACACATATAACCTCACATTTTTGTCAACATGTCGGACGGCGAAAGGGAAGAGCAATATCACGAAGTAAGTGGGGAGGCAAACAAACCACCTACCACTACTACTTCCTCATTTGTTAATACACGACCACGGGGAGGTGCAATTGACACCCACCCACCCGGCCCTTCCACACTTAAAGCGTTACAACCCACATTGTCTCAACTAGGAGCTCCCGGTTTAGTACGTCAAGCCAACTCAATGGGTAGGAATACCTATGTTACGGAGACTAGGGAAGATGACGAACGCGTTATTCACATATTAAAGGAGGACCATTTGAGGTTGTGGAATTTAAAATTTTCTCGTGACTCAGACGTCACAGATTTTTTTCTTAGAAGTGATGATTTTAGGCGTAGTCGGAATACTTCAGAACATAAAGTACTGAAATGTTTTTTTGATTTATTTAGTGGTAGCTATCTTTGAATAGCATTATTAATGTTGCCACCGGGCACACCATTTTGTTAGCTAAAGGTCGGGAGATAATGACGGATGGCATGTTGCCGAAAAGAGGCGGCATTCCAAATTCGTTAATACCTTCAAATGACCAGTCGTTCAGCTCATTTCTTCTCCGCTAAACTAGCACCGCGCTTTGTGATGTAAAGTTGTCAGGAAGCATTCGGATGTTGTTTACGACCTTCAGGAGATAGAAACCGGTAAAGTTGGAAAATATCATGTCAAGGACATAATAAAAGTCTCACAAGGTGTGTCCCCTAGCTAGCAACTTTCTTATCTTGAACTTTGTTATTTTGGATTGGTATAACCAATCAGAGGCCTCATTTTTCACATATGACATGACTTGCATGTGAAATTTTTTGGTCAAGCGTTTTCATGAAAACCAATTTCTTTTGTAACTACACACTCTAGGCGCCAGAGTAAACATAAGGATATGGATTAATACTCCTTAATTTTTGAGAAAAAAAGGAAAATAAGTTTTTTCCCTTATACCATGTCAGCCCAACGGCTATACATTTTAAATTTTAATTTATGTGAGAGCTCTCCATTAGTTTAAAGACTTTATTAGGTTTACAATTTAGTTACTAACTAGTAAATTATGTAGGAATGCTAGATTACATATATTTTAATTAAATATTAAATAGTTTTTCTTATTATACATAAGTAAGAACTATATCACTTTAGATAATTCTTTATTATTAGTATGCTACTTGCGATTATCTCATTAGAAATCCAAGTATGATTTTTTAATGCAGGGGAATTGCAGCGGTCTGGCCAGACGCTGTATTCCTGACACTCAACATAAATTGAGTTAGTTTTAGAACTCTAGAACATACATTTTAGTTTAATATATGAAATAGCATGAGTTAGTTTCATATATAGCTGATAGTTTTATATTTAAAAATATATTGCCGTAGGATAGGTGAATGTTTTGTCCGGTTACCCCGGCTGTTTCGGCTAAGTACGACTTAACCTCTTTGCCGAAAAGGGGGGTATTGTAGTGATAACTACAGAATTATTTTGAACTCCTAACTGGTCAACCTTGCATGTCATATTTTAGGTGAAATAGTTGATATATTGGGATACTATTCCTGTGGCGTATTACCTGCATGATAGGCCCTCGACTCACCACAATAGCAGGCATTCAAATCCATTAGTCTCCAGACAAATTGAATGGGAAAGTGACACACCGGTACACAAATTTCATATGTTGTTTTTACAATACTTATTAAGAAAACAGGGAGACCCGCACATCAAAACGTTCTTTGAGTCACGCCGAAACCATTGGTAGCAATAACTCGACGTGATTTTGTGTACTTACGGAATTATATTGAAAACTAAACATTCATAACAAAACATTCCATGATTAAATTAGACTGTCAACTGAGATCTACAGAGTTGGACGTCTGACATTGACAGCTGGTGACACACGTTCCGTCTTGGGTCCTAACAAACCTTTCTTATCATAAAAAAATAAGAAATCATGGTAGGATTGTTGTAGAATTTTAATTGTTCTCCTTTAATATCGTCGACTTAGATTATTATAATATTCAACGAATAGATACCTTATTTAAACATTAGTTCTTTTAAAGAATATTTAAAAGTTGGTTTGATGTGCGTTCGAATTAAGCGAAACGGAGCGCGACAAAATGGAATGTCAAATCGAGTCGAGTCGATTCTCTCTCTTCCTGGATAGGCGCCACGACTAACATGGCTTGAGCAAAATCATTAAATTTTTGGGGTTTTTTCACTTTCGCCGCCCTCGGCTTCCCGTCATGGGACTATAGTTTAACCTTTAGCTTTAAAATCCGCGATACGCGCAAGGACACAGGGGATATTCGCCGCCACGAAGTTGTCGGGAACATGAGCTGTTGAAATCCACGTGCCCGCCCGGCCATATGAATTGATGCTTCCTGGAGTGTCCCCCCATCGCCAGAGGGTGCGGTTCTCCCGGACCGTGGACCGCATGCCACGGCGCAGGCCCCGTCGTCGGCGACCCCAAGGCGCAACACACGGATCCTAACCTTATTTCCAAAGGCCGCATCGCCGCCTCCGATCCGATGTCCCTGTAGTGGCTCAGCGCAAACCTCGGAAGGTCCAGCCAGCGTCTACTATCTCGCATACAACGGAGCGTCGCAGGAGCGCCGCGCCGCTTTGATGACGCGACCAGCACCAGTGCTCGAACCCAACGGATCATAATGGTGAACGGGAAAACGTTATAAGTGCGCGCAGACGTTTGTGTACGGACCTGGCCAGGTACCTTATATTTGGTTTATGTTAATTTTAATTTTCTATTGCGGCAAAGACTTAACAGATTTTGGTATTAGTATAACTGTGCCCGCCCTCAGCGGCTATTGTGCCTATGGAATAAAATGCTATATTCTATCCCAACCATATTGTATTAATGATATCACCCTGCCCATGACTCCCAGAACCTAAGGCTTACTAGACAAGAGGTCCTTGTACTTCAAAAGTACGAGGCTCTATCCTGAGCACTACATCCGGCTCTCTCTAAAGTAATTGTTCGTGTATAATCGCACTGCGCAGGGATATTGCCCGTCTTCGCTTCAAATAGTTGGGGACCCCTGCGCACACCGCCACAACATACAACTTTTTATTTTTTTTTATTTTTTATACACGACATGATTAAAAAGGTACAAAAAGGCCTCTTCATGTTGGCTTTGGCCCCATGAACGCCTCAAAGAACTGGGTCCCAATGGACCCGTGGCTCTGAAAAGCGTACCAACATAATAATAATAATATAATAATATCATTAGCTTAATAATTTTATTATTTAATATTATTTACTTCTATAAAGGGCCACTAACAATTACTTTATTTTGCAATTTGGGTGAAAAATTCATTAGATGAGCGCTATTAGCTAGTTCACATACAGGTTAGGTTTAAGGGGTTTTCAAGGCAAGAGTGAATAGGCATATTTTGAGTTTGCGTGTACCACCCTAGACCTCATTTTTGCTTCCCATTAGGCAAGTTTGAGATCAAACGCACTCAAATTACTAATAAAAAAGGTACTAACTAAGTAGGTACCTTAAGAAAAAAGTGGAACTTTGAAGTATAGCAAGTTGTGTAATAAACTGCCAAGTTACCAAGAGTTTAAAAGTGACAACATCTCAAAACAATCTAATCCTACAAACTATGATCATGTTTCAATACCCTATTGAATCCTTAAATGTCAAAAGGCAGCTTGGTAATCTGTGCAAAGGTACAGGTAGCAGTTTCCGAGATAAATGCGGCAATTACAGACAGACAAATTTCCACTGGCGACGTGATAGTGCAAGCGAAACTTTGTAGTTGTCGTAGTTGGAAACAAACGACAGTCGTTTTATTTTATTCGCGTTATAAATTTGTATTTTGAGGTAATATTTCTACTACTGGTGATTGTCTTCCAGAAAATTTACATGATCCTAATGCAATCAATGACTTCTTTCTTGATGTTCCAGGCGGTAGTGCAACTTCTCACCCACAAATGGTTTTTTTCAATTCTAACAAGTTTAATCAGTCCTCGTTCTCTTTGAAAGCCATAACAGAAGAAGATATTGCCAAAATAATCCTATCTGTCACTACCAACGCTGTTGGTGGAGATGGTATCAGCAGGGATATGATTCTTCTAACGTTATCGCAAACACTACCTATTATCACTCATATTATTAATACATCAATCCGGACAGGGATTGTGCCTGATGCATGGAAATCAGCTGTTGTAACACCATTACCCAAAATGGATAATCCTAATGAACCTAAAGACTTACGACCTATTAGTATTCTGCCTTACCTCTCTAAGATACTGGAAAAGGCAGTTTACTTGCAGTTTTGCGAATATGTTGAAGCGAACAATATATTACCATCCCATCAGTCAGGATTTCGTAAGGGTATGGGTACGGTCACTGCATTGCTAGACGTCGTCGATAATATACTGGCGGAACAAGACTCCGGAAATGGTACCTGCCTAGTACTATTAGATTTTTCTCGCGCTTTTGACAGCATACTTATTCCATTATTACTTTCTAAATTGTCATACTATGGCGCGGATCACAACTCAATGGCTTGGTTTAGTAGTTACCTTACGAGCCGCACTCAGTGCGTTAAAATAAAAAAAGATGATGGCAGTGTTGTATTTTCTGATGTTAAACCAATTGACCGTGGCGTTCCCCAAGGATCCATACTTGGCCCCCTATTGTTTATTATATATGGAGCGGATCTGGTGCTTTCAATCAAAAACTGCAAATACCATCTGTATGCAGATGACGTTCAACTTTACATTTCTGATAAGCCTGAAAACTTTGATACTGCTATTTCAAATATTAATAATGATTTAGATTGTGTCGCAAAATGGGCTGAAACAAATGGACTTGTACTAAATCCCAACAAGTCGAAATATGTCATTCTTGGCTCAAGGCAACAGATTTCAAAAATTGTGAGCACAAACCCATCTGTTCAAGTTCTTAATGAGCGTATTGAGAGAGTTGAGGAGGTAAAGAATCTAGGTGTACTGATGGACAGCCAACTGCGGTTTGAAAGGCATATTCGAAATCTCGTGAAGTCATGTTTCTATAGGCTTAAGATGTTATATCGTGTCCGGCACCTTCTGAGTGAGAAAGTTCGACTCATGCTTTGTGAGTCCTTGGTTCTTTCACGTCTTAACTACGGAGATTTAATCTACGGGCCTCGTTTGTTAGCTAAAACACGTCGCCTTGTTCAAAGGATTCAGAATGCATGTTGCCGATTCTGTTACACCATACCTCCAAGGAGCCGGATAACTCCTTATCTAAACTCAGCTGCTAACCTAAACATGGCCTCACGCAGACATTTGCACCTCGCTTCCCTCTTGTTTGATGTCATCAACTTTAAGAAACCTGCGTATCTTTACTCGAAGTTGAGGAAATCTGCCTTTCATAGTCGGTACGGCTCCAGAAGTAGGCGCAACACATTGGTGGGTTATTGTCATAAGACAGCGGCTTTTGCTGGCAGTTTCCGCTACTTATCAACTAAATGTTGGAACAACATCCCTCCTCCCATAAGGCACCTATCATCTAAATTTTCTTTTAAAAAAAAGTTTAAAGAATTTCTTCTAAACAAACAGAAAATAGGATTACCACATGGTTGGTCGGTGGCGGATTTTGCTATCTAATATATGTCTAATAATATTTTACAGTCTAATATAGTCATTTATTTATTGCTTGCCCTTAGATGTACTATTTATTTATCTGTTTTTGGCACTGTGCTGTACTTGTGTGTCCAGTTCCATTTTTTTTAAGTTCGTTCGTCAAATAGGTTATGACAGAATACCAGTGCTTTGCTGACAGTATTTACTTATGCTGTGAGTAAGGTTTTTAGCTGAGTCATGACCTTTTTGAACTGCTGCAACGCACACATGATGTTTATACAGTTTTAAATTATATTCATCTTATTGTTATATTGTTCGATGTATTGTAAATAACCTGTGTGTGTTTTAGTTTGTGTCAAATAAACTTTTATTCTATTCTATTCTATTTCTTTTCTTTTTGGTCCACAAAACTGATGTGACACCGTAACACACATACTTAAAAAACATAACAATATTCATTTAAAGTATCAAATCTTCTTGATGTAAACACAGCATGCACACAAAAATATACATTTCTGAACTCTGAAAAATTAAAATAAAAACTAGGTATTTTAGAAAAGTCATATTTGAAAAATTTGGATTTTGAAAAAAATATTGTAATTGTGTTATAAATACTATTTCGTATTTCATTTGCAAGCGATTATTTTTAAGTACTAGGTTTTGCCCTCGCATTCGCCCGCGTGGATTCCGTTTTCCAGCCAGTTCGGGTGAACGAAATTTTGGAAATTCAAAATTCAATTCAATTCAAAATTTATTTCTTAGTGCTAACGTACGCTATATAGAGAACCTCCCTGCAATATTCCAAGTTTCTAGAGGTTATACATATATGCAGAAAAACCTTATTTAAAATTAAATATTAGGACTTTTTTCATAGACAATTTTACATACATAGAATCACGTCTTTATCCCTTACGGGGCAAGAGTAGTGAAACTTGAAAGCCACGCTTAGCTGAATAGTGGGCTCTCTGATGGAATGGAGATTCAGATATAGTGACTGGTTGCTAGCCCATCACTTATGAGTGGAGGAATCCCCAGTTTAAAAAGTCCTTTCTCTTGATCGACTTTTACAATCTGCGCGGGAAAAGAAGCACCTGGCACATTCTATGTTTTTCTTCACTCCCAGACCAGCATGGAAGCACCAGCATGGAAAATTAAATTCAATCCAAAAAAATTTCTTAGTGCTTACGTACGCTATATAGAGAACCTCCCTGCAATATTCCAAGTTTCTAGAGGTTATATATGCAGAAAAACCTTATTTTTTAAATTAAATTTTAGTACTTCAATCATAGACATTTTTTTTTTTAGAATATAGTTCCACAATAAATTCCCGAAATAATATGATACTAGATAGAGTAACCAACATCTATCTCACCTTACCTTCGCATTTGCAATATTAGTAGAACTATACCTAATATATTTACTACATAATAATATTACAAGTGTTCGTATCAAAGATGGACCGTGGCACATTATTTAGTCAAAGTACAGTACATTATGATATTTAACAATGTCTAAATGCTGGCATTGTCTTCAGCATTAGACACGGGTTGTGAGGCAAAAGCCCTAAGCTTTGTAAGATGCGTAGGTGTGACATAGATTATAAATAGCGCAGACTAGATTTTATCTTTGAAAAAAATGCAGTAGTGGAGTTTGTTGCGCCGCCTCTTCTCCACTTGCGCTTTGAAGGCGGTGGTAACCTTAGCTTTAAGTAATTTTATGACATCAACTAACTTCTTCTTCTTGTCGAGTCGTAATGGCTATTCAAATTAATTTGGACCAGTAAAAAATATTGTAGCGACACATAGGCATTCGCCTAGTCAGCGTTTTTGCCGGCGAGCGCGCAGCGCTCTAGCCATTCCTTAGTCTCTCCCGGTATTCCGATAAGCCACCTTGTTGCATGGCACTGTGTTCGCGAGTATAGCTACACGTAAATACGTCATTCCATTTTCCTTAGTAAAATTTGTGAAATTGTGTGGACAGTGTCAATAAACTTAAATATTCGGTGAAAGTGACTTTAATTCATATACCTGGCACAAACACTTAAATCTGGAGTCAAGACATTTTATTTCTTTTTCTTAACACTACAGTGAACTTACAAATATACCACATCGGTCAAGTACAACATATATTTACAACATTGGTTTCCGTGGATATACAACATTAGTGATTTTACTACATACATACATACGACATTGGTGACCCAAGACTGCATAGGTAAGAAGAAATTATTGTCGTCACTTACCGGGAGAGGCTCAGCGCAATAGTTAAGGGCGATTATCGCGCATAATTTAAAAGCCCACTTAAATAGTATTTGTACTACGCATTGCTGGAAAAATGTCGACCAGTGGCGAAGACACTAAACCGGAAATTTCATCAGTGTCACTTTCTGCTCGCATACCGGAATTTTGGACAGATCTTCCTCGGCATTGGTTTTTCCAAGCAGAAGCTATTTTAGCACCACAAAAATGGTCAGATGAAAATAAGTACCAATTCATCATTGGGAAACTAGGAAAAGAGGCAATTCAGCAAGTTTCTGACATATTAATGAACCCTCCAGCGACGGGAAAATGTGAAGCGGTAAAAAACAGACTTTTAGAAGTATATGAGGAATCCGAAAATAAAAAACTCCAAAAATTGATTGGCGGACTAGAACTAGGAGATCAAAAACCATCTCAACTCTTGAGACGTATGAAAGATTTGGCACAAGGAAAATTCAAGGACGAAACTTTGAGTGTTATGTGGCTAAATCACATGCCGACATGGGTGCGCGGCGTTTTAACAGTGTCAGATATCAAAGACCTAGAAAAATTAGCCCTGATGGCAGATAAGGTAATGGAGAATGCGCGCCCGGCGGAGGTAAATGCTATCAATCCTAGTCCAACTAATATAATAGCCGAAATTCATAAATTAGGTGAACGCATCCGGAAAATGGAGCAAAATCAACCCGGATCATACCGTCGGAACAATAACGGAAACCGAAATCGCTCACGATCGTCGTCTAGGACACGACAGGGGACGTCGAGTCAGGGTAATAAATCCAACCCTAATTGGCTTTGCTACTACCACTACCGTTACAAGAAGAAGGCCAATAAATGCGTGCAACCCTGCAACTGGAAAGCTGACAGCAATCCGGAAAACTAAATACAGTGCAGTCAGCGGCGGGGGCTGCGCGGTCAATTCAGTGAATAACCGCCTCTGTGTTACGGACCAACGTTCTAAATTGCGTTTTTTAGTGGATAGTGGTGCAAATGTGTCAGTGCTACCGCGTTGGGCAGTGCGTAAAAATAATAAACAAAGTGAGTGTGACGATTATAAACTGTATGCGGCAAACGGTACATCTATACGAACTTACGGTTTACATAGCATGGTGCTGGACTTAAAGCTGAGACGTGCATTCCAGTGGACTTTTATTGTTGCTGACGTAAGACAACCGATTATTGGTGCGGATTTCTTAAGTAAATATAAGTTACTAGTTGATTTTAATGCAAAAAAATTAGTTGATCAGGTAACAAATCTTAATGTTATTGCTTCTATTTCGCAATTAAAAGATTGCTCAATTAAAACTTTGGACGATAAGCATCCTTTTTACGATTTGTTATCTAAATATCCAGAGCTTACTAAGCCAGTAACATTTAAAGAAGTACCTAAGCACAATGTATGTCATTTTATTGAAACTGAAGGCCAGCCAGTTCGTTGTCGGGCTAGACCTTTGCCTCCCGACAGGTATAGTAAAGCTAAAGAAGAATTTAAACTTATGTGTGATATGGGGATTTGTAGGCCCAGTAAAAGTGCGTGGAGCCAGCCCTCTGCACATTGTCCCTAAGAAAAATGGGCAGATAAGACCTTGTGGGGATTATCGACGTTTAAATTCACTCACTAAACCTGATAGGTATCCTGTCCCAAGGTTGCGAGATTTTACTTATGTTCTAGCTAATAAAAAAATATTTTCACGTTTAGATATAAATAGAGCGTATAATTGCGTACCCGTAAATGAGAGCGATATTGAGAAAACTGCAGTAATAACACCTTTTGGACTGTTTGAGTTTCCGCGTATGCCTTTTGGCTTAAGAAATGCAGCTCAAACATTCCAAAGATTTATGAATCACAGTGTTTTTCCTGATTTAGAATTTTTATTCATTTTTGTTGATGACGTAATTATCGCGTCAGATGACGTCATTCAGCATCGTGAACACTTAAAAATGGTATTTGACCGATTAGAAAAATTTGGTATTACAATAAATGTTTCTAAATGTATTTTTGAACAGGAAAAACTAGACTTTTTAGGACATGAAGTTACCACTGAGGGTATAAGGCCGTTGGAGGAGAAGGTGAACGCCATCATCGAGTTTCCCCGCCCCACCACAGTGGAACAACTTAGAAGATTCCTAGGTATGTTCAATTTTTATCGACCCCATATAGCTCAAGCCGCGGAGATCCAGTCAGAATTAGATAAGTATCTCCATAATACCAAGAAAAAAGATAAAACTTTAGTTGTTTGGACGGAAACGGCGAACTCACAATTTAATCTGTGCAAGGAAAGTTTAAGGAAGGCAGCCTTATTAGCATATCCTGACTCTAGCACACCTTTGGCGCTGATGACAGATGCATCAGAGACATGTGTTGGCGCCGTACTTCAGCAAAAACAAGGTAACGCATGGAAACCTTTAGGTTATTTTTCTAAGAAATTGTCTGAGGCCCAAAAGAAATATAGTACTTATGATAGGGAGCTCTTGGCCATTTATATGGCAATTGCTCACTTTCGGTATATGGTAGAAGGACGTGAATTTATAGTCTATACTGACCATAAGCCTCTTACTTTTGCTTTCAGTAAAATGGGAAGTGAGAAAGAGTTACCTCGAAGGGCTAGGCAAATCATGTTTATTAGTGAGTTTACTACCGATATTCGTCATGTAAGTGGGAGTGAGAATGTCGTTGCTGACACTTTATCCCGAGTTGAAACAATATATTGTCCCACAGCTATTGACTTCGGAGAATTATCACGTGTACAAAGTAGTGATAAACAACTTGAGCAAACGTTAGGGGAACTTAGCAGCGATTTGCAGTTTAAGCAAATCATATTACCAGGTAGCGATCAGTACGTGTTATGCGAGACGTCTACTAGTAGAGCAAGACCCTATTTGCCGGAAAGTTTTAGGCGAACAGTATTTAATGAATTACATAATTTAAGCCATCCTGGCATTCGAACTACCAAAAAATTAATTAAAGATAGGTATTTTTGGGAGAAAATGAATATAGATATAGCCAGATGGGCAAAAGCTTGTATTCCTTGTCAAAAGGCGAAAATTCAAAGACACACTGTATCCGATTTAGGTACATTCGAAGCTAGTGATCGTTTCGAACACATACATATTGATATCGTAGGTCCACTTAGTACATCACCGGATGGTTATAGGTATTGTGTTACAATTATTGACCGTTATACCCGTTGGCCTGAAGCATTTCCCATTAAGGAAATGACAGCCGAGGTAGTTGCCAGAATTCTTTACGAGGGGTGGATTGTTAGATTCGGATGTCCAGTTAGGTTGACTAGCGACCAAGGACGTCAATTTGAAAGTAACCTTTTCTCACATCTCATGTTACTCATGGGAATAAGAAAGTTGCGTACAACCCCATATCACCCACAAAGTAATGGTAGGGTCGAACGCTGGCATAGGTCATTAAAATCGGCTTTGGCTGCACGGTTATCCAGTAAGTCGTGGGTGGATGAATTACCTACAGTTTTACTAGGTTTAAGGGCAGCTGTTAGGGTTGACACAAATGTTAGTCCTGCCGAGTTAGTGTACGGAACTACAGTACGTTTACCAGGTGAATTTTATGATGAGTGTAAGAATATTAATTTGGATAGTGACAGTTATATTTCTAAATTAAAAAGTATAATTAAAAATTTAAAACCTGTTAACCGTGTAAATACGAGTTCTCGAAAATTTTTTGTGCATTCTGATTTAAGGAATTGTGATAAAGTTTTCGTCAGAAATGACGCTGTTAGAAAACCACTACAACCTCCTTATGATGGCCCATTTAAGGTCATAAGCAGGCGAGATAAAGTTTATAAAATTCAATTTCCTGAAAGGCAAGCTCAAATTTCGATCGATCGATTGAAACCAGCTTACGTTTTAGAGGACGAATCTGATAATTTAGAAAAGGAATCAGTTAATTTAGCCTTAAAAAAGAAACAAAAATCTGTCACCATCCAAACGTCTGAGAATAATAAGGTAGTTGACAACCCTAAAGTTATTGTGTCACGCAGTGGCAGAGTGTGCAAACCACCAGTACGTTTTTTATTAGAGTAAGCATTTATGTTCACACAATTGTAACTAGGTTAAGTAAACAAGCACAGTAGATTTGACAACATTTTTTTAACATTTTTCTCATTTACTTTCAACGTATTGAAGTGAGCATACAATTTTTTAAAATACCATTCTTATAAAGATGGGAAATCAGCAAACTAAGGAAGAAGTAGTAGTTGCCCAAAGTAATGTTGGAGCCGAGAACTCAATGATCAAGTACGAAATTATACTACTCGTAATGTGCATACTTTTAACGCTGATTACTTGTTGCGTGTTACGCAGACAATGCAAGAAGAGTGTGAGGCGTTGGTTGAAAAAGGAGATAAAGGTTGTCACTTCTACTACCGTGCCTATAGTTAAGGTGGAAACCGTTCAGCCGAAGACCGAACACCCTAGAGTAGTTCTAAGCTAAGTACGGTATACCTATTATTTTTTAAGAACATTGTTTACATTTTTTTTTTTTTACAAAAGTATTTTTTTGAGAACACACATTTTTTTTCTATACAATTTACCTTATACACTTTTATACATGATTTTATACACATATTAAAGTGCATATTTTCTTTTATTTGGAGAATGTTAAATATAAAATTTTAATGTAGAAAATTTTGTTACTGACTGTACTAATTAGCATAAATGAAATTGTATACTTTGTTATTCAAAGGAACATTCTCGTAACTTCTTGTGTCGTACTATAACATTGTTATTGTTAACTGATATCAAATGTTTAGTCTGCAATTTGCATTGTAATTCTTATAATCGCAAGTGGTTCTCAATCTTTTGATTACTTTTAGTATGAAGTGGAATGAAACTTTATTATTAAGGCAATGTTTCTCAAACTTTAGTATTAAACATTTTTTTGTGTAAATTTTTTTTTTAAAAAAGGGGTGGAATGATGTAGCGACACATAGGCATTCGCCTAGTCAGCGTTTTTGCCGGCGAGCGCGCAGCGCTCTAGCCATTCCTTAGTCTCTCCCGGTATTCCGATAAGCCACCTCGTTGCATGGCACTTCGTTCGCGAGTATAGCTACGCGTAAATACGTCATTCCATTTTCCTTAGTAAAATTTGTGAAATTGTGTGGACAGTGTCAATAAACTTAAATATTCGGTGAAAGTGACTTTAATTCATATACCTGGCACAAACACTTAAATCTGGAGTCAAGACATTTTATTTCTTTTTCTTAACACTACAGTGAACTTACAAATATACCACATCGGTCAAGTACAACATATATTTACAACATTGGTTTCCGTGGATATACAACATTAGTGATTTTACTACATACATACATACGACAATATCACTAACTAACAACTAACTAAAAACCAAGAATATGACGATTTAAAAGTGCTATTTTTAAGCCTATTTAAATAAAAACAATTGACTTTGATTCTTTGACCTTTCCATTTAAATTTTAAAGGCTAATTTAAATGCTTAGTTTTCTTCTGCCTATTCAGTGAAGGTATGTTCAAGTCTTTCTTGTCCTTAGCTCGGTGGAATAGCTCAGCTGAGGTCACTGTCCCGGTCCATTCTCGAATGTACCTAACGTAGCCAAGGTTGTTTTCCTTCCTCTTACATACTACTTGCATTTAAACTCATATTTTCCTGGAAGAGGGATGACTGTATACCCTCGGCTCAAAAAAATTGGCTCTAAAGTAAAATATTCCTAAACATAAGAATAGTTTTTACACACTCATCATATTTTTTGAAGAAGTATCTAATGATAAGACACCATGTCGAGAGAAAAAAATCCTACTGTAAAATCCATTTATTCTTACCAGTCCTATCATGTAAACAATCTTCACAGTACTTTTTGTTGAATTTTGTTGAAAATAAATCAAATATTAGTTCAAACCTAAACATTCTAAAGTAAAACATTTATTAACCACGAAAGTAATTTCCTAAAAAGTCTATTTTAATTTATATTGTTGTAAAATCATAAAAAGACATGGTAAGATTGTTTACATGATAGGATTGGTAAGAATAAATGGAGTTTAGTTGTACTTACGCTGTGGCCTAAAAACTTGTTTTCGTGATTTTATTTAGGAATAGAAATATTTATTTGCTATAATATGGTACATGAGATTCACAGTTATCCATACCAAATCCAGAATAAATAGTCTCTGAGGTAAACCACGGACGCCAGTCAGACGGAAAGACTTAACGAAACTATAACGATGCCTGTAAAACCCCAAAAAGGATAATAAAGCTGCGTACTAACCCAAATGCTCTCAGTCCTCTCTGAGACAACTCAAAACCATCTATGCCTATGGAACCTTCTGTACCAATTTCATATTCTTTGCCACACGTTAGTCATGAAGGAAGACGCCCAGGGCAGGTCAGGCTGGTCCAAGGAAGATCACTTGGAGATTAATTAACTAAGCATTTGCCTCGGAACATATACAATTTGCCGCCATGACTAAATTTTAGATTGTATTAGAGAAATTGCGTTTAACATGGTTGAGATGCGGAAATATTAGGACCATTTGTATTTTCGATGCGACAACAGCAGAAAAATATTAAAATACTAGCTGCGCCCCGGGGCTTCGCTCCCGTGGGAATTTCGGGATAAAAAGTACCCTGTGTGCTATTCCCGGTATTTTTCTACCCGTGTACCAAATTTCATTGAAATCCGTCCAGTAGATTTTGCGTCCAAACTTTCGCATTTTTAATATTATTAGGATATATTAGGATATTAGGATATTATTATGTGGCCTGTGGTGTGGCCCTAGAATAGCACCAACCCATCTCTTCCCGTGGGTGTCGTAAGAGGCGACTAAGGGATTTAAAACACCGGAGGATGGGCAGCAGCATCTTTCCGCGTACTATGACATCACACTGCGATCGCCAACCCGCCTGCCAAGCGTGGCGATTACGGCAAAACCCTCCATGGATGAAATCCTTGGCGGAGGCCTTTGTCCAACAGTGGACGTTTTTCGGCTGAGAGAAGAAGAAGAAGGATATTAGGATTAGGATGTATGTAGTTTCATTATTCCACCATAAGTCCTGAACGGCTTAACAGATTTTGATGTGAGAGGTATTTTTAGATTCCTTGCATTCATCCGAATGACATAGGCTATGTGAGTTGTCAGTCGTGGTTTTTATTTTTGAGTAATTAGCTTGTTATATATAAAGATCAACAAAATTCTAAAAACGTAGAAAACCAAAACAAACGTAAAATGCTTGCCAAAACTGCCAAGTCCAGCTAACTCAATTACAGCTACGACAACTAATAAAGCCGGCCGGCACTTAACGAAGAAAGGGCTCGCTTCGTATTCTTCTCACGGACCCCCGCACTCAAAGGGCAAACACTTGAGGACCAAACGGAGGATGTATTGAGTCGCGAAATAAAATAAGGGTGGAAAAGTGTGTGGAAACTCGTGAGGATTTATATAGAGTTATAATTACCACTAAGTTACTCGTATTATTTTTGTTTTTTTTTTTGTGTACCCGTAATTTTATCAATAATCATAGATAGAAGATATAGAAGTTAAAAGAGAGAACTATAAAAGAGAAATAAAGCTTGTATCGAGTGAAATGGCAAGTGATAGAAGGATCAAAAAGTAAAGTAAGAGAATGTACTTTACTTAATACAAATAAACTTACACTCATAATGCAAATATGTAAATTACTGTTATAAGGTAAAAATATATAACATTAAAAATTAAAACTGTTCCCATAGAAAATCAAAAATTATTTTAATTAATGTAGCTAAGTTAATCTCCACTTACAAAGCACTAGAATTTTCTCAAATAAAAAACATCGTAGGTCATAATTAATTTTGTGATTCGGATTTAGAATTCCAATATTATTTTTAGCATACAGATACAGATATCATATATTTATCTCTTGAGGGGTAGACAGAGCCAAGAGTGGATAAATGGCAGATTCAGTTAATGACAGGTTGCTAGCCCATCACCATTATGGAAATCCCAAATTTGAAGCTCTTTGACTTGATTGACTCTTACCATATTCAATCTATGCCTTTGGTTTTTCAAATAATAATAATTACAATATTCAGACTGGGTATTATCATCTCTCAACATATCTCCTAACAATACAAGTGGACAAGCGACCGCAGGCGCAGGTGGCTTTGGAGTTCCCAAACGTTTGCCTTTGCCTGCCCATAGATTTCCGATTTCCTTAACCGACGATAACGGCGGGATCAAGTATGCTTTGACAACAAAAAGGGAAACGAAACATCTTTTGTTCGGATATTTGCAAGGGTTTTTAGTTCAACTGCGGAATTTTTATAAAGGGTTAGATGGTTTTGTGTAAGTATTTTTGAATTGTGGTTTTATTTGTTGAAATTCAGGAGAATTAAACGCATAATGTATATCCCGTCAGGGCTTTCATATGTTTGGATGTTTGTTAAGATGTTTGAAACTTTTCTTTTAAGGTTTTTGTGACAATTTGTTAATTGGGATTTAAATGCATTTATTTTTTAGTATAAAAATTCTAAGAACGCAGAGGCGAAACCTTAAACTCGTAGGATGTAACATATCTTCTTCATTTATAGTGGATTTTAGATTTAATTTCAAAAGATGTATATTCAGAAGATCATGCATCCTTTTTCAAAAATTCCTCTGTGAATGAGTAAGTAGCAGGGGTCAATACATAAAAATCCAAAGGCTGTCAAATTTCCAAAATTATGGTATTTTGGTCCCTATGGTAAGATACGGCAAATTAAAGATTTTGATTAAAATAGTAATTTTTAGTTTACAAAATGACATAACTCCTATACACTAAAGTGCCACAAAAAACCGACAGCTCCATCAAAGACCAAAGTTTTTCCGATAAATCACTCGAATAATCACTCACATTAAACAGTATCGATTAGTTCGTGAGCGCGAGTCGCGGACAAAAAGTAATTCTGCACAATTAGCGCTCTTATACAGCACTTGACGTAATAACCGTGGGAGACAGAGGTTTTTTACTGCTGTGCGAGTTATGAGCGATTGGCGTTTTTTTTTAAACATATAAATAAAATAAAAAAATATATACGGACAAATCACACAGATTGAGTTAGCCCCAAAGTAAGTTCGAAACTTGTGTTATGGGATACTAACTCAACGATACTATATTTTATAACAATACAGATAAACATCCAAGATCCAGGCCAATTTGAAAAAGATCATTTTCCATCTTGACCCGACCGGAGATTGAATCCGGGACCTCCGGTGTGACAGTCCGGCGTGATGACCGTTGGGCCACAGAGGTCGTCGTATGTATGTATAGAATCCCTAGTAGGCAAACGAACATGCGGATTGCCTGATGGTAAGCAAATACCACAGTCCATGGATACAGCAACCTAATAAGAGTCATTTTAGTCTTTTTTTAATGTTTGCGCTACGTTTGCGCTTTAAACACATCCTATTTAAAATTATAAACAGTACCTAAAGTTTGTGAGAACAGATGTTTGTTACTCTATTAATCAAAAACTACTGAATGTATTTGATGAATTGGTTATGTGTAATTCCTAGTTTTATCTGGAATGAAGCCTGGAATTACACATAGGTATTTATGTCTAAAAATTCCCACGGGAGCGGAGCCTGAGACTTAGTACGGCAATAGCTGTGGCAATATTCTGGTCTAGTTGAGACTATAGCGGCTGCAACGTCACATGAAACGTCGTTTGTTTAAAAAAGTAACTCAGCACTTTGAAATTTAAACTTTGTGTCATGTGACGCGCGAGAGTGACTTTATTCGCTTCCGCTCATGACTCAGGCCACACACCTCGCTCCGGACAATCTATAGACAAGGTACAGTCGCCAGTCAACACGATCGTGTCAAATCCCAAAAATATAAGTTGGCAATAACCTCGGAGGCAGACCGGAATTCTCACGCCGCGCCCAATTGCACGGCATTTCTGATTTGTCGCATGTTATAGTTGAAAGTTAGTAGTTAGTTGGAGCTAGCGACGTATCTTCCATATTAATGATACGGGCCAGGTCCTAGGCTTCAGGCATTTCTTCTCAGCAGTAGTCGTTCTGAAATGCTAGTAGTTTGTAGCTTTGAGATTAATATAATTATGTTATTAGTTTTTGACGTCAACTGTGAAGGTTCAAGTTTCAATAAAGTATTTTTGGCTTTTGACTACAGAAGAAAGAATATTTTTGGGAAATCTTTTTTTTATGAGTCAACACTAGATCAGATAAATGCAGAATTGTACTTTAATGTCTGTCTATTGTTATTAAGTTATGCTAATTTCTATATATAAGCTATAGTATAATAGTATGTGATCTAAGCAATAATTTCAGTCTCTCTGACCTATATACTCTACATGCCTAACTCTACAATCTCTAACTTCATAAACTCTACACGTTGGTCAAAATAATGTGTCTTTTTCGGCGTAAGAAAAAATTTACTGTTTATTTATTTTTCTGTAATTCTTGTAGTAACGAATCGGCCATGCCATACATACATACTTGTCTAAGGTGTAGAGTTTATGAAGTTAGCATGTGTAGAGTTAGAAGCTTGGTTCTACATAAAATCTAATAACTTTTAGACAGTGCGAGCCATATGGTGTCGCCTTGGCAATATTTTTCATGAAAATGTTTTTTTTACATATTTTCGATCACGAACTACAATACTCTTACAATTCAAAAATTAAAAAAAAAACTGAAGTATCTAACTAATTTGGTACCTTATAATTTATAACTATACTTTGTTTAATATCATCTCAACCAATTTATTGTTATTGCCACAAAAAATATGAAATCAAAATAAATATCAACTATTTGTCATCGAAATTTCAAATTCAAAATATATCGCAATAGTAACAATTATATTATTCAAACAACATCATAAATTAAAACTTGTGGAGTAATTATAGTATCGATAAATTTATTCAATTACAGACGCATTTAAGAGGCCATAAATCGATAAAATACGTTACATCACTATTGCTATCGTTTGCGACAAAGATAAACATTTTGCCCACATCTTCCAATGCAAGAGAGCCACAGTCTACAAAACAACATTTGAAATACCCGACCTACGGTTAGTTTTGGTGATTGTTCTTTCAAATTATTTTATTCTTTGAAAGGGTCATTAAAGTTTGTAATATTACCTAATTTCAATTTTTATATCAGTTTTCCTTAAATTTCCAATTAATTTACTGGAACAGATACGACATTAGAACCTTCAAAAAACGAGTCTACGTCTTCTTGAAAGCCCACAACACTCTTGTGATACCCCTGGTGTTGCAGGAGTCCATGGGCGGTGATTGCTTATGCTTACCCGCTTGCTCGTTTGCCGCCCTATGTTATAAAAAAGTCTACCTTTGACTCCTAGAAAACTCTCTTTAGTCAAGCTCTAGTTACTTACGCTGTGTTGCACCGTCTGACTTTGACAGCAACAGTAACCTGAACCGTAATGGTTAGGCAAAATAGACTTGCACCAATTGTCAAATAGTATGACAAAAGTAAACGTAAACGTAACGTAAACTTTAATGCTAACCTTCACAAAAACGTAAGAAGTTAATCAAGGTTCCATTCCAAAAGTCCGGATTTTATTTCTTTTAAACTTGTCACTGAGCATTGACGACCTCCGTGGCCTACACTCAAGGCTATTTCAGGAATAACCAAAGTTTGACAAAATACTAATAAAATCAACTTGATTTTAACATAACTGTTATTAGCCAACTGGGTTTGGTTACATATTGCAAAAAGTGTATCACTTTTTTTGTGTTATGGGTCAAAGAAAGTTTGGTTGTGTATAAGTATGTTTTCAGTGCAACGGTCATCACGCTGGACTGTCACACCGGAGGTCCTGGGTTCGATCCCGGTCGGGTCAAAATGGAAAATGATCTTCATCTACGTACGTCTTTACTTGGCAACAATTGACGCTGTAGTACAACATTGCAGAACATGTTTGGTATCACGTTTGCGCATCAATTGTTACTAAACTGAGACGACGCCTTTAGAAATTTTATTTATTTTTTTATTTTATTTATTTGGTAATCCAACAACTTAAATGAATACTTATGCAACAATTAAAAACATACAGTCATTTAGAGGTCTTCACGGCTAGATACATATTGTTTGTACACTATTATCTAACTTTTTGTAACGGATGAGTGTGTATGAGTGCGTTATAGTCGAATTTTGAACAATAATAATAAGCTTATAAAAAACTAGAAGACCTGGTAAAAATAACAATTAAAATTAAACATTATTAAAATGATGCTGCCCGCAGTGAGAAGGGTGAAAAATTATATCAATAGGCATCACTGTTGCAGCTGTTGACAGACGACACAGTTGACGACATTAGTCATATCACGAAGACAAAATATTTACAGTTGTAAGTAAAGTTAGTTCTTGCAATTTGTAATTATGTATGGTGAATGTGAAATAAACGAATCCGATTGCATTTGCAATGTTTTATTGTTTAATGTGAGGTGCAGAAACCCGTGAAGCAGAAATAATTTTTGGGGACATTACACGCACGACATGGACACTGGACGTGTGAGAATTTCGTAAAGAAAGGTAATTTTCAAGGACTGGTTTCATCGTCAAGATATATTTATATAGTAACAAACTTGTGCCCGCGGCTTCGCCCGCGTGAATTTCCCACGGGAACAGTACTTTGAAAGGTATCCTATGTCCTTCTCTGTACTTCTAACTATGTGTATGCGCAATTCCAGGAAGCTTGGTTCAGTAGATAAGGCGTGAAGAAGTAACAAACAAACAAATAAATAAATGAACAAACAATCTCACTTTCGCTTTTATAATATTATTAGCTTTCGCCCGCGGCTTCGCCCGCGTGAATTTTCCACGGGAACAGTGCTTTTTCCCGGGATGAAAGGTACCCTATGTCCTTCTCCGTACTTTCAGCTATGTGTATGCGAAATTTCAGGAAGATTGGTTCAGTAGATAAAGCGTGAAGCGGTAACAAACAAACCAACAAACAAACTCACTTTTGCATTTATAATATTAGTTAGGATTTAGGATTTTATAATATTAGTTAGGATTGTTTGATTGCAAGAACAATCAGCTATTATTTGAATCGAATCTGTAACCAAATCTTACAAGTTTGACCAACTTTCTGGATTTTATTTATTTATTCAAACTTTTTTACCAAAATTGATAAAAAGGACGGACTTAATGCTAAAAGCATTATCTACCAGTCAACCGTGTAGGTAAAAACAGAGAATTGAGTAATTATTGCGACAGGCGCATATAAAGATTTTTTTGTATGTAAATTGAATGAAAATAATATTATATTGAAAGATAACAGATCTTTAAAAACTTTTTAAGAAAAGAGTATCTAAGAGATGTAGGTATTTTAAGTCCTAAGCCATAGCAATTGTATATAATGTGACGCTTTAACTTAAATCTATAATAAGAGTAATAAAAATCAGTGTAGAAATATTATAAAATGAACTAAACCTATTTAAAGCACATTTATTAATATCCGTGAGCGCGTCGACGTCTCAGCTTTGATTGTAATAACTACAAAGCGTACACACGTTTTGCTGTAATCATCTAATGACACGTAATTATTGGCAACACTATGGGTGACACAAAATATAGAAAACACAGAAATGCTGCGGGATCATTAATTTTAAATGAGTTGTCATAGATAACATTACTTCTAAACGTACCCCTCCCTTTTCGTCGCCCGGATTAAGTTACATAGTACATTGTGATATAAGTGCGGTAAATTGAAAATTACAGCCGAGGCGATATTGCTACTGTACTGTACTATACTGTAATTTTCAAAGCGCACGTATGTCATACGACGTTTTATAACATATTTGCGAGGAAATATTTAAATAAAACTCGGAAAACGACAATACTAAAGAAAAAGCGCGCGGTATAATTTTACTTGTTCACAAATTAGCGATGCGCGCATCAGCGCTTTTTTTTAAAAGGCAAATACACAAAAACAGCCAGTATTACTAATAAAGTAAATTAATATTTTTGTGTTTTGTTACAGATAAATAGTTGTAATTTATTGTCAAAATTAATTTAAAGAATTAAATTTTTATTTATTTTTTCTCCTAAAGTTAATTTTATTCATAAAATATTGATCACATTTCTGACATAAAAACTCTTTGCAAAGATTTAAAAAAGTATCGTTCGTTTTTAGACGGAGCGTGCGTTTTACTTTACAATAACGCACAAGTGCGTAATGAGATAGAATACAATATTGAAATTGGTGAAATAAGTGACACTTTACGAGCAAATATGTTATAAATAATATTTATTGAAAGACATCAAAAAATTTAGGTAAATATCCAAATCAATCATTTCACGTGCTTTTGCCTGGCTAAAAAACTGCCCATTGGTGACTCAAAGTCAAAGTCAATTATTTTTATTTATATAGGCTTAAAAATAGCACTTATAAATCGTCACATTCTTGTTTTTTAGTTAGTTGACGTCAGACTTTAGTTTCAAAACTACCTGCTCCTTTTATCCAAACTTGTTTAAATGTAATCTTTACCTAATCTTTAGACCTCACAAACTTTTGCATTATAATATCGCATAATCAATAATTATCAATGAAAATTATTATCTGTCTCTTATGTATCATTTTAGTACCTCTTTGGTTTTTGGATTGAACCATAATCCAAAGAAGTACTTAAATAACAAATAAAAAATACTTAGAAAAAACTTGCATCATGGAAAATTGTCTATCTTTTTGTCTTCTTTATATTTTGTGTCATAGGAAATACATTTAACATTAAATTGCAAATGTCTGCACATTACGACTAGTATGCAGGTGCTAACATTTTATGATATTTATTATTTTTGTCCTTGGTAGTATTCTCCAGTTTCTTCCGCTTCCAAATTTACAGGAAATTTTAACGTAGGTATGAATCATATTTTAACACTACTACCTAACACATAAAACACAACACAAAATCTCGTATTTCATTTATTTGCCCCTTTAAACGACTAACCAAAAATGGAGTGTTATGATTTCAGGGTTCATAAATGTATGTAAGTCCACTGTAAGTCCTGAACCGCTTTTAACAAATTTTGAAGTGAGAGGTATTTTTAGATTCTTTGCATTCCTCCGAGTGATATAGGCACGAAGTAATAAGCTATGTTAGTTGTCAGTCGTGTTTTTTATTTTGTAATAATTTCTGGTTACATTTTTGGCTGTTTATGAACTGAACACGTCCAGTTAGAAGAAGTATATTAGCTAATAGTCTAAAGGTATTCTGAAGGTCATGCAGTCCTTCTTTAGAATTCCCGATGCGGGTGAGTAAGGCATCGGGGTAAGCACAAAAAAACCCAAGGTTTGAAGTACTTTCAGATCTCGGACCCAGCGTGTTAAGATAAGATATTTGCCCCTTCTTATAAAAAAAAAGATGTTAAACTGCAAATATTATAATTCGAGAGTTTGGTTGTTTGTTACTCAATTACGTAAAATCTACTTGACGGATTTCAATGAAGTTGATTACACAGGTACTTAGGGCAACACGGACTTCCGTGCGCGGAACGAAATCCGTGTTACTCTATGCACGGGTCTTTGAGCAACAAGGACTTCCGCGCGTGGAATGGAATTCCGTGTTGTTATATGCACGGGTAGAATCCTAATCCTAACTAATATTATAAATGCGAAAGTGGTTTGTTTGTTTGTTACCTCTTCACGCTTTATCTACTGAACCAATCTTACTAAAATTTCGCATACACACAGCTGGAAGTACGGAGAAGGACATAGGGTACCTTTAGTAGTAAAGCTAGTAAAATATATAATTAACACACAGGGTATTTTTATCCCAAAAAACGTAGTTATTACGATTTTTTATATCAGTGCAAATAGGATGTAATTTAAGCTGATCTGTTTTCGTATAAATCACTTCCTAATCATCCGCGAATCTACAAAAAGTGTATTACGTGTCTGTTGAGCCGATGGGCCACAATAGAACGGGTCCATATTAACTCTAATATCGTGACCGCTGCTTATTTGGCGGGCTGTCATAGTTCAAGGCTTTTAGGGGCCTTATACACTTGTTCATAATGTAAGACATGTAAAAGATCACTCGATCACACGATCATTTTTTGATAAAACGTTTACGCGGCTTACAATGATTTTCTTATAGCTGGTACAGGTATTAGGCCAATTGGGCCGATTGACCCCATGAAGAATTGGCACCGTGGTGAGAATGGCGTAATGACTCTTATAATAGGGAACCAATACTGTGTAACTAGAGGTAATATTATAAATGCGAAAGGGTGGATGTTTCTTTTTCAAACTAAAGGTGAATTTTTACTTAGACATGTGTGTTCTAATTTTTACATACATACTTTTGTCTCCATGTCTTCTATTATTATATCTGCCTATCATATCGTATATGCTTTGTTAAAACCTATCTACTTTGTTCAAACACTTAGTTATTTATAATCATTGCATAGGGTCTCTTATGTTCTTTACTGCAACGTTATAATAGTGTCCTAAGGCACTTTGACCGTTGAGACAATTACGAGTTTTCGGATTGGACCCTGTGGTCACAATGTGTTCTTTTTTTGCCACTTCGTGATTTATGTCAAAATTGACTCGTCTTTTCGCGTGATCTTATACATTGTAGCTTGTGAAACAAAATTGTACTTTACGAAGACCTCTATTGCTTAGATAAGGTCTGCTAATGTAGATATTAACACTGGATTCAGATTATAAAAACATTATCCCAGTCCTCGTAGGGTCCTATCACAGATTATAATACTATGCTAGTGTCCTATCCCCTTGTAAAAAATAGTACCTACCTCAATGAAAATCAATGTGTTTTAATTGATTTATTTTTTTCGTAAACCAGAGTCCTTATCGCTAAGATCAAATAGAGTTGCAGACTCTAAATTAAATTTAAATTTGCTCCACATGTGAATAATATTGCATTATCATACTAGTTGTATTGTATTGATACATTAGCTCTAAACACATTATGTGAAGAGGAAATAAAAGTTTTATTTATTTTATTTATTTATACTTTTTTTGAAGAATACAAGATTTAGCTCAATCGTAAACAGGAAAGTAATTTTTTGAATTACCTTGATTACTGATAAATTGTGCTTATTTATCCGTTTTATTACCATTTTTGGGATGAGCTCGTCCAGTATTATCTACAAGAGATCATTGCCACGTTGAAATTTCTCGGGGCATTGCGTTATTATGACAATATGGCGTATGATTCTCTTTTTGGTAATGCACCGTAATTGTGTTAGTATGTCTGTTGATGTGTCTCGGTAATTTTGTCATTAAATTGCGTGTACTTACCGTACTTACGGTCTCACAGGTCGTTTGTGTCACGGATTGTTGATAATTTGAGCGAAATTGGTGACAATTTATTGTAAAAAGTAACTTCTTAAAAATAATTTAGTTACTTAGTTTAGTTTAGTTAATTTAGTAGTTTCAATGTTGGTCTGCAATAAAATTTCGTGAAATGGTTAAAAGTGAATTGGTTTGATTCATCACAAATTGCATCATGTGAGGATATCCATACTAATATTATAAATGCGAAAGTTTGGATGTGAGTTTGTGAGTCTGTGAGTTTGTGAGGATGTTTGTTACTCAATCACGCAAAATATACTAGACGGATTTCGATTAAATTTGGTATACGGGTAGAAAAATACCGGGAATAGCACATAGGGTACTTTTTATCCCGAAATTCCCAAGGGAGCGAAGCCCCGGGGCATGGCTAGTCATCATATAAAAATGGATTTAGCGATGTCGTTTTGATGATTCCCTTGTCTGATCACAGAGGATTCTACATGCATACATAGGATCACGTCTTTATCCATTACGGGGTAGACAGAGCCAAGAGTCGTGAGATTCGAAGGCCTCGCTTAGCTGAATAGTGGGCTCTCTGATGGAATGGAGATTCAGGTATAGTGACAGGTTGCTAGACGATCGCCTATGAGTGGAGGAATCCCCAGTTTAAAGCCCTTTCCATCGATTGACTTTTACAATCCGCGCGGGAAGAGAAGCAGTTGGCACATTCTATGTTTTTCTTCGCTTCCAGACCAGCATTGAAGCATCCTAGTAATTTAGTAAGTAGAACATCAGGATCCCGCGTGTTAAAAATAAGTATAGCATCATCTGCTAAATTATATTTGCCTATCAAACGTAACCCCATCAGCTGTTCACATCTAAAACGAAGGCTCTTCGACTTACACAACCGTGAGTCACTGTTCACGGGCCCACTTGTAACGTGGGCCAGCACTTGACTCACGCCCACCATGTTTGACATCCAATAATGTCACTTACTCCACGAGCCATTGGTATCACTTACTTCTTCTTCTTGGCGTGTCGTTACCTTTCCAACGATCCATTTAAATTGTGTTCAAAGTGTTCCGCCATTTTCACAGCCTCATCGGTTGCCGCCATCAGATCATCCTGAAACAAAAAATAACACTTACTAAACCATGTTTACATTATCGATATCGACCGTACAGGTTGAAAACAATTAAAATTATCTTCTCCTGAGAAGTCCGAGATTTTTTTATATTGGATTTGGGGCTCAGGGCTTAAAGTCGAAAAAATTAATTATTTGTCATTTTTTTTCTACGTCTTGTGCAGCTCAGGACCAGTCCAAATATCAAAAGATTTTTTTTTTTTTTAATTTGTTTTTTTATACTTATTTTTTTTTAATAGTAGTAGTAGTTATAAAATAAATTTTTGATGATCAGAATTATTATGATATTATTATTATTAATATAATTAATGAGCGTTTTATTGCATGTTAAAACGCTGATATTTACAAATGAAAAACAATATATACAGTCTGTTCAACATAGTTTTTGCTGTACTAATAATATCATTTTCAATAGATAACTAAATTTGATTAATTTGTCAGATCAGCGAGAATCCTACCAATGGCTGGGCGACTACGTTGCGTAGTTAATCCAGAATAATCTCAAACATCATTAGTTTGATAAAACGGTGTAAACGCTGCATCGGCGTCGGTTACATTCACTTTTCAGATTTATATAGATGTTATTACAAGTGACTCATAGTTTAACACCTTCTTATGGAGATTCAATATCTATGATAACTGCTGACAAAATAGCATAGAAATATATTTATTGAGTCTTGGTACCTGTAATAAATGATATTATTATTATGTTGGTATGCCTTTTTAGCGACAGGTCCATTTGGACCCGGCTCTTTGAGGCGTACAAAGCCAATATGGAGAGAAGAGGATTTTTGTACCTTAAAAAGGTACGACGTTCGAAAAGAGAGAAGATGGCTTCATCTGCAGAGAATAATGTAATAGGGATATACTAACGGACAGTCCTTCACAGCCAAATTACCTACGTATACAAACTCCTAAACCTACTTCAAACTTTCGCATTTATAATATTGACTAATATTATGATGATCTTGCAGAAAATGTACAAAAGTTCACATATAGTAAAAGATTTACAATAATGAATAATAATAGTGCAATCGACGTGTGCAGATTTACCATAGATTACAATTTACATGCACGCATCAAGTGACTCACGCGCCGACTGGTTGACAGCTGTCAACGGGAGACGTTTGAACAGTGAAGCGTGTTGCAGTTTGTTTCTTGGCGGTAAATTGATTTACATTTTAATGCACCACAAGTTAAGTTGTAATACGCTACCTACTTGTGTCTATGTTTGAGACCCAGACCACAGACTACAGAAGGAGCATAGGCGCTTGATTGTGACGCGGAAAGTGGGACTTCAAGGCCAACCTGTCATTATAATTTAAACTTAAATACTTCGTAATGGCATGGACATGAAGTTCATTTTTATATTGCGTGAAATGAAGGGTTTGTCAAGTGTCAGTAGGTATTTGTTCCTATGTGCAAACTTCAGACTCGCGACATGGGTTCTGATACTGAAAGACTGCAAAGTATATTCTAGCTCAAAAAAAAAACGATTTCTGTGATCCAGACAAATTTTATTGAGTACTTTGCCCGCAGCTTCGCCCGCGTGAATTTTCCACGGGAACAGTGCTTTTTTTATTAGGGTGAAACGTATCCTATGTCCTTCTCTGTACTTCTAACTATGTTTGCGAAATTTTAGGAAGATTGGTGCTAAAGGAAGATTGGTGTTTGTTAGCTTGAAAAGCTAACAAACAAACAAACTTGCTTTCGCATTTATAATCTACCTAAGTTAGGATTAGGATGTATTTCGATTAAATGTAATAAGGTTAATTTGGTACACGGGTAGAAAAGTACCAGGAATAGCATATAGGGTTCCTTTTACCCCAAAATTATCAAGGGAGGCCTAGGGCGCTGCTAATTCTTAATTTACCAATAGTATCGGAATTCAGACTGTATTCTGAGTATCGGACATAAGTAATCAAAAACGCACAAACACCTATACAGAGACCACATCATTAATTGAGTATTTATCAAACTTAAGGAAGCAATCATTCCTACGTCTAAAAACTTAACAGTCCTTATGATAACAACACAAGAGCCATGCCTTCAAATTACTGCATGTTTTAGACACGATTGTATATAACACCTCGAATTTTATTCGATTATAATCGATGAGAGTCGTGATCGATTCACCTTCACGACAGAGGAAGTAGTTGAAACCACAATCGCACAATATTTTGGCGATTGCGTGAACTTGGCCCATGACAAAATTACAAGTGGAAGTATTACCTAATCACGTAATATATAAGTATACTAGCCGCGCCCCGGGGCTTCGTTCTAGTGGGAATTTCGGGATAAAAAGTACCCTATGTGCTATTCCCGGTATTTTTCTACCTGTATACCAAATTTCATTGAAATCCGTCCAGTAGATTTTGCGTGATTGAGTAACAAACATTCTCACAAACTCACATCCAAACTTTCGCAATGCTGTATTCTTTCAGAGCACCGATTTCAATATACTTGTACTTTAAGTGTAGTAAGTACTGCCTATTCTACTTGAAGCTGCGAACAATATTTTTTTTAAATAAATAAATTCATTACCTATCAACAATAATTTTGGTGCAAATGTAAATGAGCTGTTGAATGAAGTAGAAGCGATTCAAATTGGTGGTCTGAGAGACCTCAAAAGCCGCGGGCTAAATCTAGTCAAGCAACCCACAAATTAATCACTATCACTAATGAAGTTTCACTAAATCCCACGTATATCGACCATCATTAATTATCTACCTATTTATACAGTGACGATGACCTTAGATAGTGAGAGTCTCAAGGTCGCTGGTTTTGGCGGAAACCACACCATCTATATGGGCTTGGGCAATGATCTGAACAAAAGTGGACTATTTTGTATATATTTTTTTTAAGTTTCTTGCAAAATTACAAGTATATGTACAAATGGTAGACTTAACGCCATATGGCATATGGTCTTAATAAGAGCTGGTAGTTCTTTACCAGTCAACCATTAGAGACCAATCAGAGAGTTCGTAAGGTGGTGCGAATGTAGGATTCAAAGCCTGAGGAGTTTCAATTTATGGGGTTTCCTTGCATGTCTTTAAGCAGAAATAGATGTTGCTACTTTTTAACGTGTTGCTTTATCACGCTCTTATTAAGCCCCATAGACTCTGTAGGTCCTTAGCTCCTAAGCGAATTTTCATTTGAATTTGAATTTTAATTCTGCCGCAGTTCCTAGGTTTGATTCTCGGCGCGGACAATTACTTTATTGTCACAAATATTTTTTTGCGGTATGTCCTGTTCATGTTTGTGTCCATCGGACTCAGTACACAAAGTTTGCTATCAACCGTTGAGTACTTTAGGTGGGTTTCACCAAAAATAACAGTTTCGGTCAGACCGTTTGCCCATCACGAATCGTGACACGACTGTTTTTCTTCTTTAGAACAAATTAGGTTTAATTAGCTAATAAATTTAAGTGAATTATTGAAATTAATGGTCTATTGGGTAGTCAAATTTATGGATAAAGCTAATCCCAAAGTGTACGGGTATAATACTGTACTTTCATTTCAACTGGATACTGTTTGAGTTAACCTATTGTGATGATGAAAGTTGTCCAGAAGTCGTCTGAATTTTTATCTTCGTAAGCAGTCAAACTTTTACGTAGACAGTAGCTTTTTGTTACTGTTTAATCAAAAGTGTAAATTTAAGCCTTTATTGAATAACAATTAAGATACAATTAGGACTAACATTATCAGAATTGCATATAGGCACATTGCAATACATTTTTTTGAAATCAAAAGTATACCTGCCACAGTCGTCGAATACTTTTACCTCAAATCAAATATGATGACAGATATGATGACAATGACCAAGACAAACCCAGACGATCACATCCCATTCATATTTCGCCACAAATCAAATCAATTAGATACGTCCTCAATAAAGCCTCCAAAAGTAACAATAGTGGAGACCTTACGAAACTTGATCGATGCTACAAATTTGAAGTTCTTTCATAAGTGGGACCCTGCCACAGATGTATTATTATGCTAGATATCACATGCTATAAAGTCGAGCGCGCCCTACATTTGAATGAGTGCCAGGCTGATTCGCTTTAGCTAATTGGAGCGCCGTGATTTTGGTACGTATAATGCTTGACAAAAAAATCACGTTCTTACAGTTAACCGTTGAGGTGCTTCCTCATTGGGATCCGATCCTGGGTGCAACATCAGGTCATTCTTATCATCACAATGTATTGTCATCGGAACTGAAGCCACGTATAAAATTTCAACTTTATAGTACAAGCGAAAGTACTTAGTTCTAATTTAGCTTGCAAGATTTGACCTAATCCTTAACAAATATAATTTACTTACAAGTACATTGCATATTGCATAAACGCTTGTAAACATTGACGCTCGATTCTATTGAATAAAATAATGATTATAACCCGGGTAATAGTGTCACTGAGGTGTGACCTTTTTGTATTGCTGCAAAACATACTTATTTTTGGTTGTTTGTTGTATGAAACTGTATGTGTTGTTGTGGCTATAAATTAATAAAGTTATTTATCTATCTATTGTGGAGATGCAGCATCTAGATCAATATTAATTCTGTGGCCTCGGCCGTTTCCAAACTTATGATTCATAATGCTACGCTCATTGTCTTTACTTTGTTTTGTTTGTCTGTTTGAGAGAGGTTGAGGTACGTGCAGATGGTTGAAGATATTGTTACGAAATATTGTACAGTAAGGTGGCTTTTGATTTGTAGATTGCTTTGTTACAGTTTAAGATAATTAGCAATGCAAAATGGACGGATTTTTGTCATACTTCCTGAAAAGCAATTATTTTTTACTTAATTGAAATAGAAAATACCTAGAGGGCTCTTTTCCAGTTATTAACGAGAGAACAAGGAAATTCGGACTATATTAATTAATGATTTTTTTGTAATAGTTTTCTAAATTAATGTATGTCTCAAGGTTCATGATAGAGTCGCTTATATAAAATACATTATCATCTCTAGTATTTGCTTATTTATCACATCAAACCAAGAGACATGAACCAGTATAATCAGATGAAGTAAAAACTATCTAAGTAGCGCCTAACATTTTTTTATTTTCAATTATATTTGTAATATTCCTGTAACATAATAGTGCGAGATTTGCTTCATGAAAAACCTAGTTCCGAATTTTTTCTCAAAATAAATTGGAAAAAAACTCTACTGACAGAAAATAAGCGCAATTTTTCACCAAACCTATGTCATTCCAACATTTTCACCAAACACAATAGTGTATTTTTTCTATGTCTGTCATTTTATTTATTTATTTTTACCTTACGTAACCAGTGTTGTAAAATTCTAGTTTCTAATCTCTTCTCGAAATAAATTAAAAAAAACACTATTGACAGAAAATAAGCGCTATTTTTCACCAAACCCATATGTCTGTCTGTACGGCACCTTACTATATTTTTCGTAACCAGTATTGTATAATGTTTACCGTTGTTCTTAATGTGCAGGTGTCGATTGGTGCGGAGTGCGAACTCGCTCGTTTATAGGGAAATAAGGTTCCCTGCAAAGATTTTTATCTCATTCTTCGCCATAGGCACACCCGTGACACTCCCTGTACGTGAGAGTTCGAGGACCAGTGATCATAGAGAAAAAAAAACTCCTTGAGCCGGTTTTTGAACGCTAGGGTTAATGAGAAATAATCCATAGTTAAATTTTAGCATAACTCTGAACTCTATAGTATTTGACAATAGTGCCTATCGGTCATGATTGACATGAGTGACAGACCGTGTCATAGCAGCCCTGAGGAAAGATATTAGGTATAATATAAACATCTGGTGAAGGGTGGCAGCCCGTCCCGCACCCCCTGAACATCCCCGCACACGTCCAGTCACCCACAAATATCCGTAAGCGATTTTACGGCACTCTTTTTGCGTAGTATTTTTTTTTCATATAAGTAATAGCGATAAGTTCATTATAAACACTAACATTGTTTTGTTAACAATTAATGGATTTATGTTTTAACAGCGGTTTTCATGCATTATTTTTTAAAGTTACTAGCTACTAAGGCTTCACGTCCTTTGCTAAATCAAGAAAAATACAAACTATTGAGTGAAAAAGTATCAAATATACGGTCAGCCTAAGAAGACGCTACACTTTTTCTCCATTTAACAGGTTATGTTTGGACGACCTGTTAGCTCATTAGCAGAGACTATTGACTGTTACAATTTCTAATTATAGTCTAGTTTTTAGGTCAACAACAGTTACATTTTATGGACATTTTCCCTCAGCTAAGAAAAAAATACCAAACAAAGTTTTTTTATCATACTATCACATCACACTATAAAAGATTCAGATTCATTTATTTCGCCAGTCATAGGTAAATATATGTTTTTACAATTCAATAGTGCGCAATGCTGCGCCATTTGGCATACAAATTTCAGTCATCAAAATTGGGTTTTAAAGCTAAATGTCATGCAAATTACAATATTCATGCGATGTCTAAATAATGTATAAAAAAAATAATAATAATATAAAAATATAAATAATACAATAAAAAGAATAAAATGGTTATATAAGGAATAATTATTACATTACTTAATTAATTTAAATTGATTGATGTAGGTACAGAAATATGACTACACTATGGCTTTATTACACATTGTCATTTAGATATTAATTTATGGAATAGTATGCCTTATCTGTCAATAATTTCAAAAGTAGATTTCTGAACTTATTCCTAACTTTACAAATTCTGATCTATTTGGGTAATCTATTAAATAACCTGGGTGCCATCGCGTATATTGTTTAGGAATCTTGTTTTCACTGTAATGAGGAGAAGTTTGTCAGAGCGACGTTGACTTTCTACATGTTTAAATAGATTCTATTATTTATAACGAACATACAAACTTCGTATATGTATATTGAAGGAAACGTTAAAAAGAAGGAAGTGTTTGTGAGTTTAAGGGTAATCTTCGGAATTACTAAACCGATTTCAAAAATTCTTTCACCAATAGAAAGCTACATTATACCTGAGTGACATAGGCTACAATTTTTGTTTGTACTTCCTGATTGCTAGTGCGGGGTGCTAGTGCAACATTATTTATGGTGTTGCTTTCAATATTTTAAATAAATTACTTAAAGTATTTTAATAGAAATAAACATCAGCGGCTTTCTCATATTTTCCTACGTTATTAAAATTGTTCAAATAAATTCTAACTAATATTCGAAAGTCACTTTGTTTATTTATTTGTTTGCTACCTTTTCACGCTTTATCTACTAAACCAATCTTCCTGAAATTTCGCATACACATAGTTAGAAGTACTAAGAAGAATATAGGGTACCTTTCATCCCGAGAAAAGCACTGTTCCAGTGAGATTTTCACGCGAGCGAGGCCGCGGACTAAAGCTTGTATTTTATAATAAAAATATCAGTTATAATAATGATAGAAAGTGAATGTATATTCAAAACCATTCAAATTAGTAGTTGTTAAAAGGACATTAATAAAACATATTCGTACAATAACAAATTTATTTATGTCCAATTAAGGAATAATTCCGTCACATTTTTACATATATAACGATCTGAAATATACATATAATTGATTGTTGATTCTCAAATACGATTACGAACAAGTATTTTTGTTGATTTTCGCCGCACCCTGTAAATAAAATTGGTGTAATTTCTGTCGCAAATTGAGGAATCAATTCGCAAAATTTTATTGATCAACCTCATTCTCGAAAACTTTTATTTAGTTTTACCAATTCCGTGTCTGACTATTTGAAACAAAATGACATTACGGAATACAGATATTTTTTATATTTTGAAACATAGGTGTATATTTCCGGAGTAGGTATATAGAGGTAGAGCAATGTAGAGATGTCAAAGTTTTCCCCTTTACAATTTTTTTTAAATTTATCTGTTTCATAATTCATAGTTTCCACGTGATAACTTATTTTTTCTTTTTTATTGGCCAGTGTTTCGACTGTTAAATGTTTTTTTCTATCAAATTCATTTTAAACCGCAGATTGCCAAATTCAAATTGACCACTTATTTTTCTTCTATGGTACTTAGTGGCTTAGTGGCCAGCACCAATGTCGCCAATGTTGACAAGCGTGAAGGCTGCATCGCTGCACGACTCATGACGTCACAACTCATGTGTCTGATTACTGTCATCAAGTCAGGGATGCCTCAGATACAAGATTTTCCTATATTTTTATAGGGCTGACATGCAACTTCAGAATTCAATAAAAGGTGAAGTTTGGATAACGTTTCTGTTGAGATATGTGAGCTGCAGCTGAGAAAGCTTTCTCAGATGCGTTCGTATGGAAACTCGAGTAGTTTATAGCTGCTAAATAATAGCTAACTGGAGAATTATTATTGACTGTTGACTGTTTGGCTTTATTTGATCATTCTGTATTCCTAGGAATCCATGTATCTATCCATTAAGTATGCACCACCTTATTTTATAAAAATTGATATTTCATGATGTCCATGCTTTGTTCAACTCATTATGGACATAATAATATTTAAACTAGTTTATTTCCGGTGTTTTCACTCGCGCAAAAGTCGCTTTTCACCCTTTAACAGGGATATAATTTTCAAAATTAAATAAATAAATAAATATCAGCATTTTAGCCTCTACGTTGATCCATTAAGGTCCAAAGTTACTCGTATTATTAAGAATAAATTCACCTTGATGATACTAATGTTCTTAAATTACTTAAAAAAATGAAACTACTTGAACATTCACAAAATTAATCATGTCATCACACCTTATAATTATCAACGGCTAATTTAAAAATGATGGTTGCATCATCGACAGCCCTGGCTGCTGGCGCGACCTTCAGATCGTCACGACGGTGACAAAATGCGTACGCGATTTGTTTAATTTTGTTGGAAAACGCGTGAGCGGGACATTCTGTGATTTTGGGGTGTGGTGCTTGTTATAAGCGGTAGCGGGCATCGAAAATCAGCATGCGAGTCTCATACATCTTTTTGAATCAGTGGCTGGATCAGTGGCCAAATAAAATTTTTATCACGCCCCGAGCGCAAAGCTCGAAAGTGAAAAACTCTCGACTCATCATAATCGCGCCATATTGCACTTAGGTACCTATATTTTTTTCATTTTTCCGAATTAATTGTAGACCGAGTCTCGTTTGGCACAAAGTTCTTATTTTTTCTATTCGTTTGGCAGAATTACCGTTTGATATCGTGGTATTTGACAGAAACTACCAAAGATAGAATCATTATTTGTCGAATCAACGTTTATCGAAGGCATATTATAATGATAGCATGAACTGATGGTGCACCCAGAATCTTCTCTGAACGAGGGCACTCAAATTTCATATATGGTAAAAGTTCCAATGACAATGCATTATTTTGATAAGCATACATACATATTATCACGCCTCTTTCCAGTGGGGGTAGGCAGACACTAGCGATTTCCACTTGCTACGATCCTTACAGATTTTGATAAGCATGACTTCTTAATCAGTCCAATGTATCAACAAAAATTTGTTCCAAAAATGTTAATAGATAATTTTTAGGTCAACACAACATCATTTTTCACTTAAGTTGACAAGTCCACAAATCTTGCATAATTAAATTAACCAACAAATAAAAGCCTGTGAATTTTAACGACATAAAATTTTTAATTTCAAGCAGGCACTTGTTACTATCACTTGTCGTAACATAGTGCCATTAAAAGTTGATTGTTCTGACGTAATCTGCGTTTAATTAAACAGAGACATCTCGGAGTGAATAAATTAATGTATTAAGTACATTTGTACACTCGAGTAACCGGATAGAAACCTGTAATTACTTGTCATGTTATAAGAGGTTTTCGTACGAAACATCGAAAATGCAGAAATAAGGACTAGCACGATTTGGTTTTGGTATAACGACTTTCAACCGTATAGCGACTTTTGACTCTCTGTTTTCCTGTTGCATTTAATTTTGTCGTCAAGTGGTTGTATTGCATTATGCCCTTATTTTCCTTAATTTGTTATAATACGTAGGTTTCCTCAAAGAGATACTTTTGTACTAAGTTTTTATAGAATTATTTTTTCCAAAATAAATAAAGAAAATTTTAGAAATATAATTTTACCGCAAGAAAACATTAAGACTGTACGACATCTAATTTATTTTTATTTATTTTAGATTAATTTTAGTTTTGATTTTACAAGATAATTGAAAAATGTTTATTTATTTATTAAAAACTTTATTGCACAAATTTTAAAAATTATGTACAAATGGTGGACTTAACGCTATATGGCATACTCTACCAATCAACCATTATAAAAAAATGTTACACGTTAATAAAATAGAAAAATTATATGTTAGGAAATTTTTAAATTCGTCTTATTTTGTGTACTTAATAAATGTATATTAAAAAATAAAGCTGGTTTGTTCTACTACTCCTTACTCCAAAAGCTGGAGCACCTATTTGTGAAAGATATAGTATCAACGTTAGCGCTCATAGAGCTTTATTTCTGTACATATCATTGTTTATGATCCTAAAGGAGGCACAAGTGTATGTGGGAATCCGAGTGTTTTGATTAGTCATTGATATCTGTAAATAAATTCTAACTTTATGTTTCTTATTGTAACAGGCTATTTTCAGCGCCAAATAAGATAGATAAGATCTTTATTTGTAACTACACTACAGTACACACACAATAACACAAATAAAACACCGACAAACGTAAAAGAAAATAATAATTTGTGACACACATGCTATATATGGTATGTGTGCTGCAGCAATACAAAATGGTCTCAACTAAGTTCCATAAGACAACAGGGCGATCAGCGCGTTTGAATGGCCTAGCCATCCTGATTCGACAACACTGAAAAAAACGTTCAGGTGCATAATGGTAAAAGCGCAGAATGGTAACCGCTCGCAAAATGGTAAAAGAGCAAAATGTTAAGGGAGCAAAATGGTAAAAATAAAAATTATGGTATGGTATTATGGTATTCAAAATTTCTAGTGTGCTATTATTAGTGAAGACCTATAATTGGCTTTGAAATTTGTATTTTATTACTATCATATTAATCTAGCTGTTGGTCTTCCAAATGTATAAAATAAAATAAATAAATAAAACGCAAAATGGTAAAGGAGCAAAATAGTAAAAGCGCACAATGGTAAAAGAGCAAAAATGGTAATAGCGCAGAATGGTAAAGATTTCAGTGCATGAGCTACCAGGACCATATTAACATCATATTGGTGAATTGTGACTCCAACTAGTAAAATATAAATAAAACATGAAGAATTTTCGGAAAAAAAGGAATTTTTTGCTCCTTTAACATTTTGCTCTTTTACCATTTTTCAAGCGGTTCCCATTCTGCGCTTTTAACATTATGCGCCTAAACGTGAAAAATACGATATGGCAACTTTGGCTGCAATACAGATTAATTATTTTATTTTTATTTAGACGAAATTAGTGTATAAATTAAGATCACAGATCTATTCACAAGGAAAGTCAGATAAAACTATATTATGCTATAACAATGAGCACAATAAATGTACTTTTCCTGCAGATTTTCCGATAGTTCCAGTAATTCAAATATTCCTTTCAAACACTTTGGTTGACTGGAAGAAAACTCCTTTTGGGATAAGTCCGCCATTGTACGCTCTCTTTTTGTTTCACTATGTTTTGTATTTTTCTTGTGTGTATGTGCAATAAAGAGTTTACAAACAAACAAACAAACACTTAAGACTTCGTATCCCTATGTAAAATAGATGCGTGTATATATACAAATGATTTGCTATAATTGGTATAGCCGTTGCCTAGCTCGAACGTGGTTTTCGAAACGCTAATTGACGTCTGTGAGAATAAATATGTCGCTAGATTATACTCACAAATATGTGATTTGAATATGTACCTAACTAAGTTTCTATTAACAATTCAGTTCTACTTTTGAATAGTAGTTAGTAACTAGTAGTAGTTAAGAAAATAGTGTTGTGAATGAATATCATTTTTAATATTTTCTAACTGTTTAATATCATATGTAGCGTTACACCGCTACAAAGTCAAGTCTTTTTTAGTTTGTGATTCTATTTCTACGCAAACTTTTTTCTTTGTTCTTTCTTTATGATAAGGTTTTTGAAATTAAAATTCTGGGGGTTCGATTTTTTGACTTACTGTCAATTGGGTGAAAAAATGGAGATTTTTTAGAGAGTTGATTTTTCTTTTTATTCTTCTTGTTGTTTTGTGCTTTTATTATTCTTCACATACAAGTATCGATCTCTAGCAATGAAGTTTATGGTGAAAAACTTCAGGATGGGGAATGCACAATAGAGGCTTTCCCAACGACATCTATTTTGGATATCAAACGACAGATTTCTTCACATCTGAAGATTCCAATTGAAGATCAAAGTTGCTATTATTGGGAAGAACATTAGCTGACGATCAGACCGTTCAGGGGTATCCTATTAAAAATGGGACGAAGTTGAATCTAGTTGTCAAAAAAAACCAGAAGTGATTATATGAAGTGGCACTGAAATATTTCATGTATGTATTGTATGGATTGTTTATTAGACGAGAGTGGGCAACGTCGGCCTGCACCTGGATATTCGTCAGCGTGTTGTAAATCAGGTTGTGGACCAAGATGTGGGACTCAGCCGGGTTGAACGCGCTCCGAAATCTTCAGTCGCGGCAAAGTCGGCCTGCACATGAGAATGAGTCACAGAGCGACGAAATGTTTAGTTTGTAACCGTGGCGCCTGTGGTTCTTTTAAGATAGACTTTTAAACATATTGTGATAACTTTTTTCCTCTAAATTCTAAAGGCCCCCTTTTGTCGGGATAATTTTTGTTTCGGTTTTGATTTGGAATTTTTATACATCATTTCATCCATTTCATTCACTCATTTAATTTTCTTTTTAAAATAACAAGCAAATTCATGTATTTCTTATTTTACCTGTTAATATTCCTTTCCTGTTGTAAATTTTCCTTTCTTTTATTTTTATTTCTTTGGTGTGTCCAAATATTTTTTTGTTAAAGGACATTGGTCAAATTTTTTTTAGTTCAAAAATTATACTCGTGTTTTCAGCAGTGATTCTTTTATTTTGAAACCCAAGTTTCACTGCACATAATACTATTTCCTAACGGGATTTAGATATTCGTGATTGAAAAGTTTTTTTTTAATGAGTCACTTTTAGTTTCCTTTGTCATTTTATTAACTTTGGTCGAACACTAAAAAACTAACTGCTAAATACCCTTCAATTTAGAGATTGACATTAATGTTTTATTTTTTTTTTTACAGCAGTTTTAAAATAATAATTCAGAAATACAAATGTAGAACTTGGATAATTTAGAACTAACATACATCGTCCTCGGATACTTCGACATTAGCTACTTTAGCACTGGAATACGTAGTACTTGGATAATTTAGAACTAACGAAACATCGTCCTCGCATACTCCGACATTAGGTACTTTAGCACTGGAATACATAGTACGTGGTACTAGGATAATTTAGAACTAACATACATCGTCCTCGCATACTCCGACATTAGATACTTTAGCACTGGAATACGTAGTACTAGGATAATTTAGAACTAACATACATCGTCCTCGCATACTCCGACATTAGATACTTTAGCACTGGAATACGTAGTACTAGGATAATTTAGAACTAGCGTACATCGCACTCGCATACTCCGACATTAGATACTTTAGCACTGGAATACGTAGTACTAGGATAATTTAGAACTAGCGTACATCGCACTTGCATACTTTAGAACTAACGTACATCGACATTTCGTACTTAGACATCCAGTAGCGGACTTAAAAATCTCACGTTTCAAATGCCAATGCACCTGAGTCAAAATTGACCTCCAAAATGACATAAAAATCCACTAATTAGTTACTTTTGGGGACAGGTCGTGATTTATACTCTTTCCTTTACATCAATCTCTTCTCTCTCTCTAACGCTGGCCGTCTAATTATATTATAGATTCGTCTCAGTGACTGATTACGTTTAATTACCTACTGATAAATCTTAACAGCTGTTTTATGACACACATTTTTTTTGGAAGAAACTAAGCAAAGTCGATAGATATTTTTATTAATTTGCTGTTGGGGTTATGGGAACCTTTGGGTCAGATAGTGAAATCTTTTTTTTTTTTGTATTTGTACTATTAATACTGGCGTGCAATAATAAAAGTATTTTTTTTAGATATTTTTTTTAATTAACCTTATTGAGCTTAAAAAATATAATAAATAGGTAGCATATTTTGTTTTTAAACTGGGAGCCCTCAGGAAACAATTTTCTTTCTGATGAAGTTGCTTTCCCACGCGAAAAACTTGAGCTTAAATCCAGTTTAATAAAAAACCGAAAGTTAGGACACTTATAGAAACAATATAAGTTATCACAGGATACAAAATTAAACATGTTACTCGAAATTATGTAGAAATATATATTAACTAACTGTTATCTAAAATATCTTGAAGGACTCAACAGTTATAAGTTTGAAATTATTTTCAAAATCGTGAACCTTGTTTCAAACAAAAAATAAACATGTGTATGTTTTTTATGTATGTCTATAAAACTAGTTTCCTTTCGATTTCATTTTGATGTATGTGTATGATTCAATGTTTGATACATAGCGTGATTACGTATACAAAAAAATGCTTGATTTATGTGAGAATGTCTATTTTTATAGTAAAAATAAAAGTTGTTTTCAATTAGAGCGATTATTTAGACAAAATATAATTATTTTACTTTAACGTACTGTGATATATACCGTAAGTACTTTTTAAATACCAAACCAAGATTTTTCAGAGTATGGAACTTTACATTTTCGTAGAAATGTATGATGAAAAACAAAAAATACTGGACTTTTCATTCAAAATCTGATCGTTCAATAAGTAGGGTAAGATATTCATTGTCATTTTAGGTTTCTTTTGAAAGTTGCTCGATAACAAATTATAAAATAAAAAAAAATCGTAAATAAGAATTTGATATGCATTTATTAGTTCAATTCATCATCTTTTTTATTAATTAAAATACATTCATACTTTTAAACATATACTGTTTTCTAGTCTACTGGATATTGGACACTTTGCCCCGAGCAATCTGTAAGGTATATATTCTAATTTACGTGTCAATTAATTACTACTGGCAACACTAATCAACTTTTTAAAAAATAAAAACCCGTGATGTGCCAGTGTGTGGGAACTGGGACGGATTTGAATTTCGATTTGTTAGTGTTGTGACACAGCGAAGGCGCCGGCCGATGACAAAAGCGTTTGGTGTCGACGTAGGCGGACAGCGATTCGAATTTGCATGATTTATGTTCGATATTTAAATTTAATACTGGCTGTTTAACTGCCGTATTGATTTAAATGAGTGTTAAATATCATTGGCACAAAGACAATGAGTAGGTTAATGTTGTTACCTAACATTAATACCTCTAGTGAAATTTATAATTAAACGAAGATTTTAGTAATATTTTTTGGTATTTAATTAGATTATTTTGATAAGATAAGTGATAATATTTCGGTGAATTCTTAGCAGTGGATTTTTTTGTAGCTTTATTAGAGACATAGATAATCATCATAATATTTTTCTGCTGGTTTTTTGGTCCAGCCATAAATAGATCTAAAAATACATAATCATATATTTAGAGTTGACAAATCAAAAGAACTAAACGTTGGCCTGCCATTAAAAAAAATAGGCGACAAACTATTTTATTTATCGATTTCAAAATCGCTACCGCTCATGCCTCGACACTCGCCAACATTTGACATATCACCAGTAATTATAAAGACTCCGAAACGGAATCTAATACGTGACTCGATCTCGACTCGAAATGACTCGCCGAAGTCGAGACAATATCCTATTACTTGGATGTTATGGGCAATTACATCTGTGGTCTGTTTTTGAAAAAAAAGTGTAACATGTTTTTTTATGGCAACTTTGTTTATGTTTTTTGTAGGATTTGTTATTGTCATCAACTTTGGAAATAACATAACAAGTTCGCAGTGTCGCAGTGGTGGTGGCATTCGATAAACATACATAAATAAGAAGTCGACGACCTCCGTGGCCCAACGGTTATCACGCCGGACTGCCACACTGGAGGTCCCGGGTTCGATCCCCGGTCAGTTCATGATGGAAAATGATCTTTTTCAGATTGATCCGGGTCTTGGATGTTTATCTATATTTGTATTTGTTATAAAATATAGTATCGTTGAGTTAGTATCCCATAACACAAGTCTCGAACTTACTTTGGGGCTAACTTTACTGGGGCAGGTGTGTGCAGAAGCAGAGGAGTCTATGGAGCATAATTATTATGTGTGATTGTGACTCGCTCGCTAACAAGCGACTGGCCCTCTTTGGAACTGCGTATCCGGAACTGGAGGACTACAGGCACATCGCAGCCGGTGATATCCTGAAGCTTATGCAGTCCTTCTTCAGGAATCCCGCTGTGTGTGAGTAAGGCTTGGAGGTAAGTACAAAAGGGTCCAAGACTCGACGTGCTACCGTGAACACGAACCCTGTTGCAAGATAAGATAAGATAAGATACAATATAAAGATAAGATATAAATAAAAATTTTATAAAGCCGATTTTTCGTCATTGTATTCATTAATTGCAGACGTAGACTGGACGCCTATATACGAGTTAGACTTAGAGACTAGTTTGGATTATTTTTATGAGACAATAAACTCAATCATAGATAGATGCGTACCCAAAAAGAAAAAAAAATATATTGACCAAAGATATGTGTATCCGGAATGGTACACGTCTGACGTAATTAATTGCTTAAAGCAAAAAGCATACCTGCACAAATGTTTAAAAAAAAGTAAATCGTGCACTGATTACCAAAAGTTTTCAGATTATAGGAAATCATTAAAACAAATGATAAAACTTGCAAAGGAACAGTACCAGCAACGGGTACAAAGTCAACTGGTGGACGATCCTAGGTCATTCTGGAACTATGTCAATTCCAAAAAAGCTATCAGAAGTGGACAAAAGATTGTCAGGGACGGGGTAGTGCTAACTAATAAACAGTGTGTCGCGGAATTCGCAGATTACTTTGAGTCGGTATACAGTCCGACAAAAGCGACACTTGACGTAAGCGCGGCTATCAACTTGGCAGGCAGTGAAGGCGGAGCCTCTCGCGTTCACATCGAACGGTTACAATTAGATGATGTGCTAGGTGCTCTTCAACGCCTTAAACCAAAAAAAGTCTGCAGGACCAGATGGCATCCCTCCGTATATTTTCAGGGATTGTAGAACAGTTTTAGCTGGGCCGCTGTTGCATATTTATAATGCTTGTCTAAAAGCGGCGGTGTTCCCGGATCGTTGGAAGATAACTCGAGTAGTTCCGGTGCCAAAAGGTCAAGCTGGTAAGGATATTGAAGGTCATAGACCGGTGGCAGTGCTTTCAACACCGGCTAAAGTTTTTGAGTCCTCTTTAAACGACAATATATTTCCACAAGTAAGCGCCCAGTTGTCTAACGCGCAGCATGGCTTTAGACCGGCATAAAGTACTGCCACTAATCTTGCTAGTCATATGACCTACATAGTACCAGCAGTGGACAGTGGGGGGCAGGCAGATACGGCTTACTTCGACTACAGAAAAGCGTTCGACTTAATAGATAATGACAGGTTGCTAATGAAGTTTGCACGGTTTGGCTTCACCCCACACTTGCTACAATTTTTTGCAAGTTATCTAAGTGACAGACAGCAATATGTGGAGTACGCAGGGCACTCCTCGAGGTCGTATTTCACGAGATCAGGAGTGAGTCAGGGCAGCAATCTTGGCCCATTACAGTTCGTCCTGATGATTAACGATTTGCCTCAGGTGGTGCAGAACGCCACATGCTTGCTGTTCGCGGACGACCTTAAACTGACCATGAAAATTGCGACCCCGGACGACTGTGTGCTTCTACAGAGAGACATTGATAGGGTATTAAATTGGAGTCATGAAAACCTTTTGCAATTTAATACCTCAAAATGCGTAATAATGTCGTTTTCAAGAGCTCGCTCCCCCATTCAATATGATTATAGTATTGGTGGGACAGTTCTGAATAGGGTTAATGAGGTTAGGGACTTAGGTGTTACTTTCACCACTGACTTAAATTTCAGAGCACATATTACAAATATATGTAAGAAAGCTTTTAAAAATTTGGGTTTTGTACTACGTTCAGTTAGGCATTTTACAAGCATTCAAGCGATTATAACGCTATATAATGCGCTGGTACGTAGTCAGCTGGAGGTGAACTCAATGGTCTGGGATCCGCATGAAGCGAAGTATAGTCTTATGTTAGAAAGAATTCAAAACAAATTTGTGAGATTTTTGTACATGAGACTATATGGAGTATACCCATTCTACCCCTTAATGTATCCAACTTTGTTTATTTTGGGCATGGTGGGGTACAATGAGCTGAAAGTTCGGAGGAGTTTGACTCTCGTTTCCTATTTATTTAAGATACTAAGAGGTAGAATGGATCATGCGGATGTATTGGCGCAGATCGGGCTGTATGTGCCAAACAGGTACGCGCGACGCCGTCACCGACCCCCCCTGTTAGCGGTGCCGCTCGCGCGGACCAATCTGCTGCGGAAGGCTCCTCTGACGCGGGCGCTGCGCACACTCAACCTCATAGCTAATGAGATAGATTTGTTTTATTGCTCGTTGAGTGAATTCACACGAGTAGGGTTATCCATTATATGTTACAGGATGTAAATATTAATAATAAGCTGCACTATCGCATTAGGCTAACCTGTCATGATAGCTGTAAGTTGTGAATAAATAAATAAATAAATAAATAAATATAAAGATATACGGACAAATTAAGTTCGCCCCAAAGGGCGAACTTAATTTGTCCGTATATATTTATTTATTTATAAAGAAATAAAGAAAAATGTTTATTTGACATTCCACAAACAAAGAAAAAATAATATAATCTTATACAAAAATACATAGGTAAGTATTTGTCAAACTCCGTTGCGTTACGTTGCGTCGTACTTCGTATGAAACTTACTCTCTCGCCAACTGAGTCGGGTAATAAGAAAGCAATTGCAGCTTTGTACAGGTACAGAATCACGTCTTTACCCCTTACGGTGTAGACAGAGCCATGAGTCGTGAGACTCGAAGGCCACGCTTAGCTGCAGCTTATGAAATATTAAACATTGATGGCTCACCACAAGGATATTGGGTATATTTATCACCAAATGATCTATAGATCATACCATTCCTTTGAGATAGCCGTTGACTCGTCAATGAAAAATAAATAAAAACTTTCATAACTAGTTACTTACCCAATCTCCACACGCGATAATCACCTCTATTTATTTGACTTAAGGTAGACTTTTCTAGGATGATAAGTTAGACAAGTCTGGTCAAGTCATTTGTCAATCGGGTCAAAGGGTGTGATTCTTCTCATATTCATCAACAGACGGACGAGACGATAAATTATATTATGTTAATCATATTTGGACTGACAAACTCGTATTGAAATCGTAGACAGGTGTTCAATGTACCTATGTAAAAATATATTATGTATTATATGCCTATGGTTGAAAGGTCACAGGTGCGAATGCTCTTTTCGTGACTCTTGAGTTTGTATATCAAACTACCATCACAGAATTAATATAAGTACTACGTACAGAAAGGAAGCTCCCTGCCCCTCCCGCAATATGGCACCCCCCGCACCTCCCGTATTTGTGTGGTTGTGGGACGTTATGCTATGAAAACGCACACATTGACTGTGTTACTGACGTGTTCACGGATATACAGTTTCATTTGTAGTAGTAGTAGGTATATTTGACTCGCCGTTTCTATGAAGCGCCCGCCCTGTGCTACCATGCAAGAATCACATAGAATCTGGTTTTCACAGACCCACTACTTTCGGTGAAGGAAAACATCGTGATGAAACCTGCGCTATAGTTGATAATTTATCGGCTAGTGTGTGGAATGGAGAAGGTATCAGAAAAGAAAATATAGTGCTAAAGGCACGTCAAATCGTTAGTTATGTGAAGAATCGGTGATATTATTGACTCTAGTTTGCCTACATTCGTACCGGAATATACAGTACTAGGATACTTTAGAACTTTGACTTTAGAACTAACGTACAGTCAACTGCAAAGAAACCTGACCTGGGTTACTCTGCAGCAGACATCGGTATTTTATAATTCGGCGTTCAGTAGCGGAGTCGTCCCAGCTGTATTCGTAGTAATAAAACCCACCAATCTGTGGGGTCTGGGGGCCAATCGCCTTGGGTCTGTGTGGTGGGTCTAAGCCCATATCCGTAAGAAATACTATTCTTCTTCTTCTAAAGGTGCTTCTCTAACTAGTGAAGGTTAGCGATTAACATGCTCAAGTCCTTCTTGTCCTTAGCTCTGCGGAACAGCTCAGCAGCATTCGCTATCCCGGTCTACTCTCGGATGTTACGCAACCAAGACTTTTTCCGTCTTCCGACCTTTCTCTTTCCAGCGACTTTGCCCATCATTATCAGCTGCAGGAGGTCGTATCACTGATGTCTTAGAACATGACCCAGGTAAGGGCGAAGCTCCATTGCTTCGTTGCGTTGCGTCGTGACGTTTTTCATATATTTATGTTGTGGCCTTGGGGTTAATCTGTGGGCCTGCCCCATCAATGCGTTGCGTCGTCGGACGCGACGTTTTAATGGATCGACGGAGAAGAGACGAAGCGGGAGGAAGGGTGACGTTCTGCGTTGTCAATAGTGTTCCCTTGCTTGAGGCAGTAATTCCAGAATGGGAAATTTTTTATTGTGAAGTTATATTAGGCCTAAAGATATGCTAATGAAGAGAACCATTTCCAAAGCCAATCAAAATCCAAAACAAAACTACTCATTCAAAACAACAAAAAAACATCAAACTTGTGCTGTGTACTATTTATTTTGCCGTTCTAAAATAGGAAATCATATGAATTTTTATAAAAAAACGTGTCATCTCGTCCATAGCATAGATCATGGAAGTAGTAATTTATTCCTTCCATGGCAAAAATATATGTCTATAGCCTATAGATACTCGACTGTCTAAATAGTTTTATTACATTCTCTTTGGTCTGTCTGGCTTACTGGTACACGTAAGTACTTATTACTTCCATGGGTTTATGATTTTACTTAGCTCGTGTCAAAACTTCCACGTTTTTTTTTCAAAATGAAACATAGTATTGAACATCAAAATATATATGTCGGATAAACACAACATCAACATCAGAATTATCATCAGATCATTGGTTCAGGGGGTTCGAGCTCAGAAATGGATGACCAGAGCGGTAAACAAAGTACAGGTACTTCCACAATGGGTTCAGATCAAATAAACTGTCAGGATAAGGGTATTTCCAAAATAACAAGTCACAAATAAGAAGTCGATCGCACTTTGGTTTTATAACAAAGAAGGGGTGACACAAGTGGCAGTGTCACTTTGACACATTTCCGACGAGTTCCGTTTTGAAAACTGTTTTAAACCATTGATTAACTAACAAAATAAACCATAGTTAATTTAACTAATGTAATCGCTCCGACATATATATATCATTTTAGGGAAAAAAATAACAATACATTAAGAAATAACATATCTGAATCTCATGCTGAAAGGCATGAAACCGGAGATCTTCACAATAAAATTCACCTCATCACGAAAAAATTCAGTTCGCAATCGTGGGCGACGCGTCGACGACGCAATGCATTGATGGGACAGGTCACAACAAAATATATGACACTGTCACGAAGCAACGCAACGCAACGGAGTAATGGGGCTTCGCCCTAAGAGATTTTTCGCCGCTTAACAATAGGCATGAGCGTGCGTTTTTGGCCGATCCGCCTTAAAACCGTGGCATTGGTCATCTTCTCGGTCCAGCTTATAGAGAGAAATACTATTGCAATAGTCCAACATTAAATAGCTTATGATGATGAAAATAGGGTAGACATACATAGTATAGTACAATAACTAGATACTTTCATTGTAGGAAGTCTCTCCCATGCCGCGTGACACGATAAAACTAATTTGACAAATTCCGCTCCGAGCCGTCCGTTTTCAATCAGTGGATGATAAAAATCAAATTATATAGAGAAGACAATTCTCACTCAAAGGTCCCCGGCCAAAAAAAGGAGTACGATAAACAACTTGCCTATCACCTATCAATCTTACAGTGTAACCCAGCGGGGGACTACTATTAAATTCTGCCGGATAACACCATATGAACTTACAACTCTACTCCATTGAGTTTAAAACTAAATTTCTTTGCAATGTCAATGCCGTATTGGAAAACGATTTTACGACAAATGTTAGAAGCTTAGATTGAATAACAAAATAGATAACGCATGTACTGCATCAGCCTTACGCAACAATATCACTTAGCCGACGCGTAGCTTTCCGTATAAACTGTTTTATTGATACTAACCGTGACTTTATAATTTTAAACAAACGACATAGTCAAGTTACCCTCCGTTACATCCTTTCTTACAAAATTTCACGTTTATAATATTAGTAATTTAGATAGTAAGTATAATAGTAGTTTAGATGGTATAAGGCCTGTGGTGTGGCCCTAGAATAGCACCAACCCATCTCTTCCCGTGGGTGTCGTAAAAGGCGACTAAGGGATCTAAAACACCGGAGGATGGGCAGCAGCATCTTCCGCGTACTATAACATCACACTGCGATCGCCAACCCGCCTGCCAAGCGTGGCGATTACGGCAAAACCCCCTATGGTTGACCGACGACCTGGTGAAGGTCGCGGGTTGCGCATGGATGCGGGCAGCGCAGGACCGGTCGTTATGGAAATCCTTGGGGGAGGCCTTTGTCCAGCAGCGGACGTCTTTCGGCTGAGAGAGAGAGAGATGGTATAAGGAGTGATTGAGTGGCATCCAATAAGTTGATTCTGATAACTTTGAGTCATAATTGTGTCTCCATGGTTTTTAAATTGTAGTGTATATGGCCTTGGCCATCTGTCAGTGCAGTGAGTTCCTAATTATAAAGAAATTCTGAAAAACAAGAACTGTGCCGAAAATATAACCAAATCCTAACTTAATATTATAAATGCGAAAGTGAGTTTATTTGTTTGTTTATTTGTTTGTTTGTTACCTCTTCACGCTTTATCTACTGAACCAATCTTCCTGAAATTTTGCATACATATGGTTAGAAGTACGGAGAAGGACATAGGATACCTTTCATCCCGGGAAAAAGCGCTATTCCCGTGGGAAATTCACGCGGGCAAAGCCGCGGGCAAAAGCTAGTACTTTATAAACTCTAGCAAATTATATAACTACTAAAATACAACCCGAAATTCGAAACGGAGCAAGCCAGTATTAAATAATTGTTAAGGAGCCTGCAATCGTGTATTTTATCAACTGTTCATGTTGTCTATTTTGATTGAAGTCTATGAGTATAAGACTCCCATGAAATTCTAAGTACAAAAAACAATTACATCCACCACACCGCGGTTTTTGTGGGTTGTCTCTCGACATTGAGTGACAGTATTCATTTGGTCTCTTGTCTTCGTGTTCGGCCATTTGGCAAGAAAATGCGGTGACCAGAATTGACCAGGAGGTCAATTCTGGTAGTTAAAGTCTATCGTTACTCAATATTAAGTGTTTCAATAGGACAGGTTTTTAGCACAGTTGTTGTCGCTAGTATTATAAACAATAAAAGCCATAGATAGCGAACAAAATTGACCTAAAGACGACCCAGAATCGCCAGTTCTGGAGAAAAAATATTAGGAGAGCCGATCCCTATTAAAATGGGAAGGCCGTATTAATGCCATATGGCGTTAAGTCCACCATTGTACATATTATTTGTAATTTGTGCAATAAAGTTTTTAAACAAATAAATAAAGCTGGTAGAAGAAGAATACTACTACTATTGGAGATATGCCATCTCGACGGTGAGGAAGTGACTCGCTAATTTTAAGGCAGAAAAGAGTCTTAAGTCATTACTTAAGACTCTTTTCTGCCTTAAAATAAGCGAGTCACATCGAAAAACTGACAAAAGGAAGTTCTCTCAAATCGGCTGTATATTTTTGTATTTTAAGTATCCAATCTTCTTTTTCTTTTCAGGCAGTTGGAATGACTACTACTACAGTAAGTAAGACTATGCTACTACTACTTCCGATGAACACTTGATCAAATTGCAAAATTCCATCGAAATATCCTCCTAAAGAGCTTATTATAGGCTGCGAATATCATCCTATCACGACACGGTTGTCATCTGTATTCGCGAGGTCGTCACGACCAGACGGACACAACTTGTATCAACAGACAACCATTGCGAGTATGATAGTGCTGTGTAATTTCCGTTTTAATTAATATCTCATAGATATAGATGTATTTTTTTTTTTTATACGGACGAATCACACAGATTGAGTTAGCCCCAAAGTAAGTTCGGAACTTGTGTTATGGGATACTAAATCAACGATACTATATTTTATGACAAATACATGTATAGATAAACATCCAAGACCCAGGCCAATCTGAAAAAGATCATTTTCCATCTTGACCTGACCGGGGATCGAACCCGGGACCTCCGGTGTGGCAGTCTGGCGTGATAACCGTTAGGCCACGGAGGTCGTCAACGTCATCAAAGGTATTGTAAGTATATGTAATATGTCTTTTTTGTTGGAAATCACTAGCTACCAAAACATAGATATACGTTTATCTTAGCCGCTATCTATATATAACTCAAAGGTGACTGACTGACTAACTGGCTGACTGACTGACATAGTGATCTATCAACGCACAGCCCAAACCACTGGACGGATCGGGCTGAAATTTGGCATGCAGGTAGATGTTATGACGTAGGCATCCGCTAAGAAAGGATTAACGCGAGCGAAGCCGCGGGCGCCAGCTAGTGGGGAAATAAGTAAGTAAAAAGTACTTAGATAAGTAAAAACTATTGCACCAAACAATGGACAAAACTTGTATTTTAAAAATTTAAAGATTTATTTATTTATCAAAATGAAAAATGTATGACCTTAGGGCTGGCATATCTGTCAATATAAAAGGATCTAAAACATAAAGACTTAATAAATACTTAGAACTGTTTTGTTTATTGCTGAATTAATTGTTTAATTGACTAAACGTACACAAAAATTTATTTTTTTATTATTAATTTTTTTCAAAAATGTATCAGCAACAAGCTTCAAAAAATAATCAAAACCCGACCATGGGACCGACTCTGAAATTTCAAAAAATAATCAGCCGTTTCATCGCCCAAAATGTATGGAACAGCTGATTATTTTTTTGAGATTACGCCCAAAATGTATGGAACAGCTGATTTTTCATATTCATGATTACTGTCACCCCTAGAAATGTTGCTAGTAGAACATATCACCCAGTAGGTACATATACGGTTTGACGGTTAGAATTATAATATCATTTTAAGCTGTCAAATTTTAAAAGCCGAATAACTAAACAATAATCTAAACTAATCCAGAACAGAACGTCTATTAAATTAACTTCTATTTATAATAACATCTATAAAATTCCGGTAAAATTCAAAAAGTTTCAGTATAACAATCGTATACACTTCGCAGACACTTTTTTTATTCGCTCGTAAACTCGAAAATGCAATTTACAGCTTTTCTATAAATTTTGTGGGTAATAAAGCTGATGACGTGGTAAGACTAGGAACCTTTTAACCAACTTCTCATAAAGAGGTTCTCAAATCGCCGGAATGTTTTAATTTTTATTAGAAAATTGCAATTTTGCCTCTCTTTAGTCATATTTCCTCATGACTGAGGGTCGTGGTCATTATATTTAATGAAACACACACAACGACTATTTTGGCAATTGCCTTCTCCATTTCACACACTAGCTGAAAATCATCAACCAGAGTGCAGGTTTTCTCACGATGTTTTCCTTCACCGGAAGCAAGTAGTGGTCGATGAAAACTTACATAGGTACATGAGTCAGATTGGTATACAAACTCATGTGGCCCGGGCAGGATTCAAACCTGGGACTTTAGCATCCACAAGCGGGCCACACACTAGCTGAAAATCATCAACCAGAGTGCAGGTTTTCTCACGATGTTTTCCTTCACCGGAAGCAAGTGGTGGTCGATGAAAACTTACATAGGTACATGAGTCAGATTGGTATACAAACTCATGTGGCCCGGGCAGGATTCAAACCTGGGACATTAGCATCCACAAGCGGGCGCCCTACCACTCGGCCACCACCGCTTCAATTTTGCCTAGAGTTCCTTTTATACAAAAAGCGTAAGTGAGCCAAAAATGGTTTTACATCTCCTCCCCCAAGGATGTGAAAAGGTTGACAAACCACTTTCACGCGTGTGAAGTCGCTGACAAAAACTTGTTTCTTAGTCTTCTTGGATACTTTTTAAATTACACAAATATAATTGCCTGTACAATCAAAGCCATTAAGTCCACATCAATATTTCGAGATGCATCATAAATGCAGCAGATGCATTTGATATGCAAATAATTATAATAGTTATCCGCAAACGCGGCTCGTGCGAACGGCCTCGTTTGGGTAAAGGACGGACACGCCGCGCGCGCGTGCACGTTGTCGCACGATACGACACGATAAATTAATTAATTTTGATATTCATCCTATAAACATATACATTAAGGTAATTAAATTAACTAAAAAAAAATGATACTAATATGGTGAATATAAATTTCTATAAATATTGTGAATAGTTTCCTTAGGGAAAAAGAAGTGAATGTTTTACATACTAAACTTGGCTGAGTTCTTAACGTCATATAACATCACGATAAAATGCTGATAAGAAAAGTTGTGCTGGCCGAGAATCAACAGAAAATCGCACCGAAATTGGCCGGAAATTTAGGAAAATCCTTCACTTTTCATCGTGATTATTATATTACGTAAGTAATTCAGGGATTGGCTCAGGGGCCTAACCTAACCTTCTAATATTATAAATGCGAAAGTTTGGATGTGAATTTGTGAGTTTGTGAGGGCGTTTGTTACTCAAGCACGCAAAACTCTACTGGACAGATTTCGATGAAATTTGGTACACGGGTAGAAAAATACTGGTAATAGCACATAGGGTAGTTTTATCCATAAATTCCCACGGGAGCAAAGCCCCAGGGAGTGCCTAGTATGACAATAAGTCAACAGCTTAATCCGACCGTGCAATGGAAACGCGCCGCTGATTAGTCACATCACAAGCCAGCATTTACGCCGAGTGCCAGGAGTGTTGGGCACGATTCCCGTGATTGTCCTGATAATAAACGTCAGCTGATTCACTAGGTGACTAATATCTAAGAGTTTCTATCAGTTTTATAGAAGACTAGCTTTTGCTCGCGGCTTCGCTCGTGTGAATTTCCCACGGGAACCGTGCCTTTTCCCGGGATGAAAGGTACCCTATGTCCTTCTTCGTACTTCCAGCTATGTGTATGCGAAATTTCAGGAAGATTGGTTCAGTAGATAAAGCGTGAAGAGGTAACAAACAAAGAAACCAACAAACAAACTCACTTTCGAATTTATAATATTAGTTAGGAAGTTAGGACTAGCTTTTGCCTGCGGCTTCGTTCGTGTGAAATTCCCACGGCAACTGTGCTTTTTCCCGGCATAACAAGAACCCTATGTCCATTGTCCTTCTTAATATTTCTAACTATGTAAATGCAAAATTTCAGAAAGATTGGTTTAGTAGATAAAGTGTGAAGAGGTAACAAACAAACAAACTCACTTTCGCATTTACAATATGCATTATAATTCAATGATGTTAGATAACAAGGATGCGTGATAACACTTTTGGAATTTATTTTAAAACCTGACCAATTTTCCTTCAAAAAGAAATCCAACATCAACCAATTAATTAGCAGATATATTTTGTTTATTTTGGGTTATTACTACACAAGAGTTTGTTTATGGCAGGCAAAATACCTCTCCAATAGAGTGAAACTAAAAATCTTTAATTCAAACGTGAAGTCGGTACTGCTATACGGATGTGAGACATGGAAGGTGCTAAAAGATCTGACACATCAGCTCCAGGTTTTTGTTAATCGCTGCCTGCGATACATATTGAGAATCTTCTGGCCGGAGGTTATTTCTAACGAAGATTTGTGGAGTCTGTGCCACGAAGACCCCATAGACATCCAAATCAAGCGTCGCAAATGGCAATGGATTGGCCACACACTCCGCCGTCCCTACGATCATATTCCACGACGGGCCTTGGATTGGAACCCGCAAGGCAAACGCAAGCGGGGCCGTCCCAAACAGACATGGCGCCGTACTGTCCTGGCGGAAGCAAAATCATTGGGTCTTACCTGGAGTGAAATAAAAAGTGCCGCGTCGGACAGATCGCGATGGAAAAACTTTGTGTCTGCCCTTTGCCCCGACGGGGGGATGTAGGAAAAGAAGAAGAAGACTACACAAGAGGCTCTGTATACCCCGTACCCCATATCACTTAGGGACACTAGAACAGATACAAATGGCAGCTACTTACACGCAAGGGGTAGACAGTCAATAAATAAATCACAAGCCACCCTGTTGAATAAAATACGTGTCTTTTGAGATACGTCCATATTATCGCCGATGTGGCTTCCCCTTGGTACAGTCGGCTTGGAAAATGACGGGCTGACAGCGTTTGAATTTCATTTTGAGGTTATGTGAGTGATATGATCGGGGGAATTTATTCTAGAGGGATGATGAGGTTACTCCTTAAAAATATATTTGACTATTTGAGATAATTTTAAGAAAAAACTTTCAATCATTTAAAAAATTTGATGGCAGGATAAGAAAATAATGATAAGGAACCAAGCAGTTAAAAAACGGAGCAGGCCTAGGCATTAGTGATGACTTCAGAAATTAAAAGATAAAAGGAACTTCGCTTTAAATTTAAAAGGAGATGTAAAAGACCTTTAATAATAAGACAATAAGACAGCTAAGTTCCATCCACACGTTTAAAAAACATTTTAAAACACTTCTGTTGGAAAAACAAAAAATTGGTGTTCCAAAACGTTACCTGTAGTGGATTTTCCCTTCATGAGTGAGTGGTTGCTAAATCTTATTCCCTGGATTTTTACTTCTTTTACCCCTTATTTTTATTCGTTTTATAATTGTTAGATACTTGTCAAAAATACATACATTTATACAAAAAGCAAATGCACAATATCTTTTTTATATATTAACTTTAGCGCTCACACCTACATTGACGGCAATAACTGAAAATCAGTGTTTCTGTACTAACGTGCAGGAAGACCACTGAGTTATGGCCATTTTGCTTTGCTGCAGCACACTAATTATTATGTAATTTGTAATTAGTTTAAGCCTATGTTTTTAAAATGATTTTGTGTCTGTGGCAATTCAAATAAACGTATTCTATTCTATTCTATTCTATTCTATTCTATTCTTTAAAAAATACCTTAAAAAAATGACGAAATAGAAACAAATATTTATTATTCAGCAAACAAAATCAATATAAATATTGTTACGAAAACACACGGGCGCCGTCTAGAAATGTACGCAGTACTGGAATATTCTAGACTTACGCTTCGTGAACCCTCTTCGGTTCTAGAAATGATCGGCGGTGCAAGCAATAATAAGCCTTACGTTCCTTAAGGTTAAGGTTTATAGTCGCTTGCAACCTAAAGGACAAGGACAGCCATGTGTAAGAGCGGGATAGCGATATACTCGATCGTTCGACCGTGTTAGGCCGGGAACATTCGAGATGTAGCTCGAGGAATTTGGCTGGCCTATATAAGCGTAGTTGTTCGACGCCGAGGACAGTTCATCTTTAGACGAGCTAAGAGAAAGATCGAAGTGATACAAGTGCGAAGTACTAAGTGACAACTTGGCGATAATTACTGGACTCTGATCATTGTGTTTGGACAATTTGGACATCGTCGTGAGGAAACTCTTGTGGTGTGATTAATAAAGTCTCATCAGTGTCATCAGGTGTTTTTATCCAAATCCACGGACCAGTAGCCCGTAACATTTGGTGTCAGAAGCGGAATTTGGAAAATGCCATTGACTCCGAGGGACAACGACGTCACCAGCGAGGGTGTCAAGACACGGGCGCAGCGTGCTGCTGAAGCTTCCCCTACTGGATCTACGAACCAGGCCACCCCCCCTGTGGCCCCGCCCACTCAGAGGGAGGCTCCGCCCACTGGCCACGCCCACCAAGCCACCCCCCCTTTGGCTCCGCCCACTGGCCCCGCCCACCAGGACACGCCCCCTGTGGCCCCGCCTACTTCAAGGATGACTCCGCCCACTGGCCACGCCCACCAGGCCACACCCCCTATGACTCCGCCCACTGGCCCCGCCCACCTGGCCCCGCCCCCTCAGCAGGCCACGCCCACCTTTGATTTAACGGGTCTGATGAGGATGTTAGAAAGTAAATTCACTGCTCAAGAGCAACAAGTTAAGGCGCAAGCTCGAATGCAGGAAGAACTAAAAATGGATCTTGAACAAAAAGTCCTGTCGGCGATTAGCGATGTTAGCGGCGCGGTCGTAAAACTTCGCAAAGATGTTGATACAGTGGAGAAAAGAGTCACCAGCCTTGGGAATGACGTGGACAACATGAAGACCGGGTTTACAGAGTTAGAGAAAAAGGTTGTTCGTCTGGAGACCACGGGGGTAGCAGTCGCACCAGGTGGTTCTGTCGCTGCATATGGAAGACCCAATGTGAAATTGCCCCCATATGACGGTACTTCGTCCTGGGCTGCGTACCGGCAACAGTTCCAAACCATTGCTACTGCAAACGGGTGGACAGACGGAGATTGCCTTGCCGCTCTCACCGGTGCTCTTCGAGGGAAAACGGTGGACGTTCTAGAGGTACGCCCGAACGCTGGATTTAAAGATCTCCTGGAGGCTCTTGAATCCCGATATGGAGACAGGCACCTGGAACATGTTTTCAGAGCTCAACTGCGCGACAGAGTCCAGCGCTCGGGAGAAGGACTTCAGCAATGGGCTCTAGAGATAGAGAAGCTTGTCAGGAAAGCGTACCCATCAGCAGAGGTGAACATGGTGGAAACCAACACCGTGCAGGCCTTCGTTGACGGCATCAAGGACCTGGAAGTAAGAGCTGCCGTAAGGCTTCGCCATCACGCCTCATTGAAGGAAGCACTGGCCCACGCACTAGAAGTCGAAGCTGTCAGGCACGACTTGCGACAGGTTTACAAAGTGCGAGAAGTGACGGAGGAAGTGAACGAGGTAAAGGCTCCACGTAAGAAGGGCTCCGGGGTCATGTGTTACAAGTGTGGAGAGCGAGGGCACATGCAGTTCCATTGTCCACAGAAGGACTTATGTGCAGCTACAAAGAAGAAACTCGAGGACCTGGTTGAGGAGCTGACAAAGAATCGTGAATCTTCGTCGACTATGAATCAGGGAAACGAGTAACAGCCAGAACTAAGGGGCGAGTACTGGCTGGCGGCGCGAAAGAAGCCCCAACAACCATTATCTCACAGGCATGCAATGGAAAAAGCATTGCGATAGCTGGTAAAATAAATGGTAATGACTGTAAAATAACGATCGACACAGGAGCCTCTAGAACAATAGTTCGACCAGATATAGTGAAGTCCGAGATGAAAAACAAGAGGAAAGTCACTTGCCGGCTTCTTTCCGCCTCCGGCCAGCCAATACCCGTCTTTGGAGAGATGTCAGTTACGATGTACATGGGAGAAGCGGCGTACCATCATGACGTCATTGTAGCTGACATAGTGGACGACTGCATATTGGGACTGGATTTCATGAAGAAAAACCAGTGCAGAATAGATGTTGCCAATGGAATTTTCAAGTGCGGTGAAGAAGAAATATTCATACTTGGAGGAGTCCACGGCAAAGTTACCTGCCTAAGAAACATCGTCATACCTGGACGCACGGTGGCTCAAGTATCGGTAAAGTTGCCATCTAACCGAAAGAACAAGTCAAGTAGATGTGTACTGATTGAAGAAGTACCTTCTAAGACAACGACCCGGAAACTCATGACCGCCAGAACTTTAGTTAGGGGAAACGATACAGCTGTTGTCAAAGTAGTGAATCTGGATGACCATGACGTTACCTTAAGCCAAGGTGATGTCATAGGAAGATGTGAAGAAGTCCTTTGGATGAAGAGATGCAGTTCAACGCCAAGCTCAGACGAAATAAAAGACAAGAAGAATGCTACGGTCAAACAGCTTCTTGATGATTGCAAAAGCAACTTGACTTACTCCCAGAGCCTTAAAGCAAAGGAGTTTCTACTACGCTTTTCAAATATCTTCACCAACCAAGAAGGAGACATTGGAAGAACATCTTTGGTACAACACAGAATTGACACCGGGAATGAGAGACCCATCCGACAACGAGCAAGGCGAATACCAACAGCGAAAGAAAAAGAGGTCAAAGATCTGTTGGAGGAAATGGAAAGAAATAAGATAATTGAACCATCTTCGAGTCCATGGTGTTCACCTGTTGTGCTGGTAAAGAAGAAGGATGGTAGTACGCGATTCTGTGTAGACTACAGACGGCTCAATGACATCACCAAGAAGGACAGTTATCCGTTGCCACGAATCGATGACACATTGGATACTCTGAGTGGTATGAAGTGGTTCTCAACCTTGGACTTAAAATCTGGTTATTGGCAGGTGGAAATTCACCCGAAGGATAAAGAGAAGACAGCATTCTCAACAGGCAAAGGTTTATGGCAGTTCAACGTCATGCCCTTCGGATTATGTAACGCACCAGCCACTTTCGAACGACTGATGGAATGTGTCCTAGCAGGCCTGGTTGGAGAAGCCTGCCTGGTGTACCTGGATGACGTCATCATCGTTGGCCGTGATTTTGAGGATCACTTGAGAAACCTGGAGCAAGTCTTTGCCAAGATACACGGAGCCAAGCTGAAATTAAATCCAAAGAAGTGTCATTTATTTAGGAACAAAGTGAGCTACCTCGGCCACGTTATTACCAGTGAAGGCATCCAGACTGATCCAGAGAAGGTAGAAGCCGTTAAAAAATGGCCCACTCCTAAAGACAAAACAGAGGTACGCGCATTTCTCGGCCTTTGCTCTTATTACAGGCGGTTTGTGAAGGGATTTTCGGAGATTGCCAAACCCTTGCACCGTCTGACCGAGGATAAACGAGCATTCTGTTGGGACAAGACCTGCGAGGATTCCTTCGAAAAGTTGAAGGAACATCTATGTGAGACACCTATTTTGGGATATCCACAACCAGAGGGCCAATTCATCGTCGATACTGATGCAAGTAATACGGCAATCGGCGGAGTTCTGTCTCAAAAACAGGGAGACAGGGAGGTCGTTATTGCTTACTTCAGCAAGTCGTTATCGAGGCCTGAAAGAAACTACTGCGTTACGAGGAGAGAACTCTTGGCTGTGGTGAAGACCCTGCAACATTTCAACAAATACCTCATCGGCAGAAAGTTCTTACTGCGTACCGATCACGCAGCATTAAAATGGTTATTACAGTTTAAAAACCCTGAAGGCCAAGTTGCACGTTGGATTGAACAATTGCAGGAGTATGACTTCCATACCGAACACCGTAGTGGAAAGGCTCACGGAAATGCAGACGCCCTTTCTAGGAGACCATGTCCAGAAGACTGTAAGCACTGCATCAAACAAGAGTCAAAAGAACTGACTCTAAAACTTACTCGGGCAACTCCTTTGGAATCCTGGGAAGATGATGCAATGAGGAAAGCCCAAGAAGCTGACAAGGACCTCCGCTATATCATCATGTGGAGGAAGCAAGGGGACGGTAAACCAACGTGGAGCGATGTGGCACCTACGAGCGTTATAACGAAGGCATACTGGGCGCAATGGGACAGCTTTATTCTACAAAATGGCATACTTTACCGGAAATGGGAAAAGACTAACGGTAGAGAGTTCCACCTACAAGTAGTTGTTCCAAGATCCAAAGTTCCAGAGGTTCTCCGTATAGTACACGACGGTGTTTCGGGAGGTCATCTAGGCATCAAGAGGACACTAACAAAAGTACGAGAGAGGTTTTATTGGCTGCACTGTCGTGAGGATGTGCAGGATTGGTGCCGTAAATGCACTACATGCGCTGCAGTAAAAGGTCCACAAACACGGAGTCGAGGAAACTTGAGGCTGTATAACGTTGGTGCGCCTTGGGAACGCATTGCAGTGGATGTAGCTGGGCCATTCCCTGTGACTGAGTCGGGGAATAAGTACTTCATGGTTGTCATGGATTATTTTACCAAATGGCCTGAAGTGTTCGCCATACCCAATCAGGAAGCTATAACCGTCGCTACCAAGATTGTTGAAGAAGTTATTTGTCGTTATGGCGTGCCTCTGGAAATCCATTCAGATCAAGGAAGGAACTTTGAATCTCAGGTATTTCAAGAGGTATGCAAGCTCTTGGGAATGCACAAAACACGAACGACTGCGTACCATCCTCAGTCTGACGGTATGGTGGAACGATTTAACCAGACATTGGAGAGACATTTGGCAAAAATAGTGGACAATCACCAGAAAGACTGGGACAAGTACATTCCACTTTTCCTCCTCTCGTATAGAACAGCGGAACACGAGAGTACAAAAGCGACTCCGGCTTACGTGAATTATGGTCGAGAACTTCGGTTGCTAGTAGACTTACTAACTGGAGGGCCACCTGAGGAATCTCAAACTGTGCAAGGTTACGTCTCTGATCTAAGGGAGAGGATGCGGAACATCCATGATTTGGTCAGAGAAAATGGATTGCAGTCAAGCGAGAACATGAAAACCAGATACGACAGAAGAACTAATACAGATGGTTTCGAGGAAGGCAGTTTAGTATGGCTGCATAACCCTACTCGCCGAAAAAGGAAATCACCGAAGCTACAGACTAAATGGGAGGGTCCATACAAAGTGATAACACGACTGAATGATGTGACTTACAGGATCCAACGACAGCCGAGAGGAGCAATGAAAATTGTCCACATCGACCGTCTGGCGAAATATCACGGTAGTAATGATGATGCTCGGGACGAGCATCTCTAAGAAGGGGGCAGTGTTACGAAAACACACGGGCGCCGTCTAGAAATGTACGCAGTACTGGAATATTCTAGACTTACGCTTCGTGAACCCTCTTCGGTTCTAGAAATGATCGGCGGTGCAAGCAATAATAAGCCTTACGTTCCTTAAGGTTAAGGTTTATAGTCGCTTGCAACCTAAAGGACAAGGACAGCCATGTGTAAGAGCGGGATAGCGATATACTCGATCGTTCGACCGTGTTAGGCCGGGAACATTCGAGATGTAGCTCGAGGAATTTGGCTGGCCTATATAAGCGTAGTTGTTCGACGCCGAGGACAGTTCATCTTTAGACGAGCTAAGAGAAAGATCGAAGTGATACAAGTGCGAAGTACTAAGTGACAACTTGGCGATAATTACTGGACTCTGATCATTGTGTTTGGACAATTTGGACATCGTCGTGAGGAAACTCTTGTGGTGTGATTAATAAAGTCTCATCAGTGTCATCAGGTGTTTTTATCCAAATCCACGGACCAGTAGCCCGTAACAATATTGTATTAATGCGGCCGACTGTACTTCAACGGACACCGGACAAAAGTGTTAAATCTTCGGGCCGCGATTACCATTCGGACACGGCATTACTTATGTATGGACACCGCGGGTGATGTATGACTACGATATAGCTCTTTTTTGGGACATTTCGGGCTTTTCTTGATAAAAACTTTGAGCTTACGCAATCTGTTACTTACAGATGCTCCACCTTATCTCTTACTACTATTATTAACCAAGTACTTGATGGCATTCTTTTTCTTTAGTAGTACCTATTCCTCATGGCTGAGAGAGGGTCTTCTTCTTCCTTAAGTGCCAATCCATTACTGAATTTTGGCAGTCAGCTCCAATTTAGCTTTGTTCAGAAACAATCACGTTTCCTCCCAGGGATTTTTAAGACCCCTGTCCCATTTAACGTCCTGGAAACTCGGGGCCATACTTTTTGGACTTTTTGTTATGTTGACCTGTCAGAGAGCTGACCAAACTAGGGATAGTAATCAAGTTCGTGCAATGTTATTAACATTGCCATTGCTTTCTCTATTCCACACTTTAGCTGATAAAATCATTCATGGGCATTCTAGCCCATTTCCTAAAACTACCACACAAACTCAAGCGGTATATGTAGCTTTCCTTGGGCCTAAAAAAGCAAAAGAATAATCCAGAATCGCAGAGCCAAAAGTATAATCGGCGATGAAAAATTAACGAATGCTAATCTCCACCCACAGCCTAGCTCATCGTCGAAAAGTTGCCTGCTTGTCGGTTTTCTACCGATTGTACTTCGGAGAGTGTGCTCATGAGCTGCATGAGCTCATACCGCCCGCCCCTTTCTTCAACCGGACAACCAGACGCACTGCGGGCTATCATCCCTTCTTGGTTAATATTCCCCCCGCACGCACCAAGCGCTTTTCGTCATCATTCTTGATGCGCACAGCAAAGCACTGGAACTCCCTACCTGCGTCTGTGTTTCCGAGCACATACAACCTGACTCTCTTCAAAACCAGAGTAAATGCTTCTGGGTAAGCTCGCTTCATCGTAGACCTCATATCTGTCCTCGGGCAAGATTGTGGTCAAGAACAAACCCATCTTTAATACAAATAAAAAAAAACCTCTTATTTTGGGACTTATTAACCAAAGGCGGACGTCTTATCTACTCGGCCACTGCCTCTTCTTGATCTGTCAAGATCTGTAGAATAAACTTTCTTAATAATCTAAAATTGTATTGTTGTTGTTTTCCGTTTCGGGGTATCATTCGGTAACAGCTTTACTCCACCTTCCATCGTTCCTTCTAGCCAGGTGCCCAGCCCAGTTTAGTTCGCATTACTACTAAGCAATGTACAGTGAGCTGCAGAGGAACCTGAACCCCCTGAGGTTGGATTCTGGTGACTGTACGTTAGGTAATATTTGACGAGATTTGATGAGCACGTAAACGTATCATAACAAATTCTTGCGGAAATCGATATTTCTCGCGTTGCAATCCGCTGATTCACACACAAATAGTAGCATATTTATAGCCGAAGCAAGAAAACAATCCATAGTTATTTATCTGCGCGAATATGTCAGCGTCTCTGTTATTCTATCACTGATTGACGAGATCCTCGTCCGGCTTTATGATCCGGGGATAAGGCATGTGACACACTGGGCGACTGCTTAAACAGGGTAAGAGCATTTTAACCATAGACATAGAAAAAAAAATCATTCTTTAATATAAACTTTATTGTCAAATAAAGCCCAAAAAACTTCATAATTGTGTGCTTGGAGCACACAACAAACGTTCAACAAACATTCAATTTTTTTTTACAGATTGTTCACAAATTCTATGGAACCAAAACACCTGACATCCCGCTTCCTCAACTGTCTGTGTCTCAAAGTAAATTTAATTTTTTTTCTAGCTCCATGATGATAAAGCATCGCCTGAAATTACCCAATTTAAAATATGAATATATCACCTCATGCTAGGATTGGGGATTAGGTCTTACACTTAGCGATTGTACAAGAGAGTACGAAAAACGCATCTATCTGACGTCTTTTCATACGTTCTCAATATTAGAACTATTTTTAATTTAAATCGCATACTTTCTACTGCGTGCCATCTTTCGGCATTAAATTAGAATTTTTGATTAATATTAAAATACTAAAATTAGACGCCAAGTGTTTGTTTGTAATTTAAAAATAACTACTAATTTTTAATTAATAGTGTTATTAACCTGTTATCAAAACTCAAACATTTTAAAGATTACAAATCAAAATCAATCAAAATCAAAAATTCTTTATTGAAACAAAACCCCAAAATAAATTCACGCGGGCGAAGTTAATCTAATAATATAGATTTTCACATACTCGTAAACTCAAAGCGCTCCTAAGTTGCCAATTGTGAACCCACCTTTATTTTCAAAACAGCTTTGGATATCTCCCAATGTCGTATGAATAACAAGTCAATACGTATTTGTGGCTGTGTATCTGTGTTTATGGTGGGACGCTTCTCCTGAACTCGATTGCTTGCTATTTTTACATTTATTGATTTAACATTCTTAAAACAGAAGATACTCATAGCTTTTTAGTTTAGCTATTTTTTTTTTAGTTTAAATTAAGTAGAACCAATGTAGAACAGTATAGTAAAAAGTTACTATCCACATATTTTTACTGCTTTTCCAGCTCACAATTATTTCTAGTTATTATGTAGACGTACATTTTAAATAATAAATGTTTAAATATACTTATTTTTAATCAATTTATGAAAAGAGAAATAACTTGCAGCAAAAAGTTAATAAATAAATAATACGTTTTTATCCAACTCTTTATTATATTTAAATTAAACCAATTTTTAAAACGACACCTTAATATGTATAATATAACTAGCTTTTATCCGCGGCTTCGCCCGCGTGAACTTTCCACGGGAACAGTGCTTTTTCCCGGGATGAAAGGTACCTTGTCCTTCTCAGTGCTTCTAACTATGTGTATGTGAAATTTCAGGAAGATTGGTTCAGTAGATAAAACGTGAAAAGGTAACAGACAAACAAATAAATATACAAACAGACTCACTTGGAGAGTTTGTATGTTTGAACGCATTTAAACTGGACGTGGACCGATTTGAAAATTTCTTTCCATGTATTGATAGCCATATACAAGGAAGGATATAGGCTATCCGGAATTCCCACTGGAGTAAAGCCGTGTGGCACAGCTGGTTAATAAATATCAATCTGTTTACGTTACGCCTCCCAACATATTCTTTGCCGTCCGTCACGTCCAGCAATAAACGTCCGGCCTATTACTGGCCGCATAAATCGCGACTCCAAAGTATACATTTTAAATTTTCCGACGATGGAAGTACGACACTGTACTTTATGTATCGTAAGGCGGAGTTGACACCGGCAGACATGAGAAAAACTTTCTTTATGAGTGTGTGAATGATAGGACAATTTAAGATATATTTAACATAACCCCCTTCATCATCATCATCATCCACAGCCTTCCGTGACCCACTGCTGGGTATAGGCCCTTAACCCCGTTATTACCTCTTTATCCTAACTTTCTAACTAATATTATAAATGCGAAAGTGAGTTTGTTTGTTTGATTTTTACCTCTCCACGCATTATCTACTGAACCAATCTTCCTGAAATTTCGCATACACATAGTTAGAAGTACCGGAAAGGACATAGGGTACCTTTCATCCCGGAAAAAACACTGTTTCCGTGGGAAATTCACGTGGGCGAAGCCGCAAGCAAAAGATAGTTACTTATAAGGGCTAAGTGTAGCATTCGATTGAATAGGCACTCCGTTTGCACTAAACTTATGATTCACCCTCTTATCTAACTGATTTAGGATATTCTTAACGAAAAAGCTTGCATTTACCACACCCCTTAAACCTCTCCTCAATCTTAATATTACAGGCTGTTCCTAAGCTTAACTTAGGTGTATCGTAGGGCTTAGCTGGGGCAATAATTTACTTAAGTTTAGTACAAACGGGGGAAAAATTAGAATACTGCCACTGCCAGTATTCGGAATTGCCTTTATTGTTCAATTTCGAAAAAAACAGTTGAGTCTTCTCTTCTTAAGATGGCAGAATAATCTTTAAGTGCTGTAGACTTACATACGACAATTAAGAGCAAACTGGCCCGTGTTATCATTGTACATTAGCCCTAAGTGTAGTATTGGTGGGCTGTCAAGTGGGCACATAACGTCATGGTTCGACACCGACCCGATCAGCTCTTGGCTCGCGCTCAAATTGATATAGAATTTATTTTCAATTTTAACGCGCCCTCCTTAGGTGCACAGAGTAGTTCGGGATTCAGATCTCGCTGATTTATTGCTGGGAAATACGGAAATGAAGCCATTTATTTGGTTGATTCAGATTGATTGTAAAAAGAATAAACATGATCTGTGCTTAACACGTATAAATAAAATATCATGAATCTAAGCAGACAATTGTCTGCTTAGATTAATGCCAGTCCCAAATCAAGGATATAACAAAACAAGAATTTATGTGAAGTAACACATTATTTGTCCGTAAAAACAATACCTATAAACTAGCCCTTTACAGACACTTTTTCCTAATTTCTTCAAGTTACAAGCATTAAGACCGTATATAAGAAACGTCAATCGTGGTGATCAAATTGATTAATTTATTCTAATGGTTTTACGTATCTTTTGAAAGAACTGTAGTGGAAGAACGCAGGAACATGCCACGAGAATTTTCCTAAAAGAGTTAAAAAATAGAAACTTGATTGTTTGTCAAATTGGAAAATCTCCTTGCGGTCTCTGCATCGCACTACTCTGTGCAGTTGACAGTGAACAGGCGCCACCGCGGATACAAACGTCAAACGCTATTTCTGTACGACTGCGGTCTGATACACCGTGACTACTCCCCCCCTACACTCTTCGAAGCCCCCCACGCCCCCTCGTAGTCCTATATTACAAGTGTAGTGTGGTTACCCGAATTAGTTTATTTTTAAAACGATACTGGCTGTTCGGTTATTATTTTGTTCCGATTTGTTTTTGGAATGTATCTAAAATTCTTTCCGTTTTCAAAGCGACTGAGATATACGGGGTAGTTAGAGTCGCGAGACTCAAAGGCCATGTTTAGCTGGATTATTTATATTTTATTTTGGGTGGCTTATTGACAGATTTGGTGAAAGCGACTGAGATACCTGTATAATAAAACTGGACGCTGACCGATTGACTGATTGGTATAATACTTCATCGCTGAAAGTAGAAACTTGGAAGTTCGCAGAGAGATACCATACAATTAAATAGCGTAAGCACAAGAACAGAATTTTGGAAATTCCACTTATAATGTGTTGAAGTGGGTGCAAAAGTAAAGCAAATCCGAGGGAATAACCAAGCATATTACTCATTACTTCCAGCTCTATATTTATACTAAACTTCCAGCCAGTCTCATTTTAAAAATTCAATAAAAAATAATTACAGAGAATTACACCAGCCAGTAACATTTAAAAAGTGAAGTCAAACGTGACAAAACAGAATCTGTCCCGTCACTATTCCGAATATAGATGTAATCGATTGACACGACGAGCGTGACAGATCGCGTGATATCGGCATGATTGGTTGGTTATTGTTTTTTTTTATTAACTCGAATCTACGACAATGCGATTGACATCAAAATTGAAAGATGACATTGCTTTGGGGCTTTGTCTGTATGATTTTTAATAAATTGCAAAGCAAAAAAAAAAACATTAGAGGATTTAAAAAATAAAATAAAAAATAAATGATAAATAAAATTTGGCCTATAATTCGGTATTCTAAGAAGTCCTGATGAAATTAAGTCACATAATAACATACAAGACTTCCGAAAAAAAACCTATTTGAACAGTCGTAAAAAAATAAGCCCCGACAGTAAACTTCTGTATAATATCCAGAAAGCCACAATTTCATTGAGACCATGAATAAAGTGACATCCTTTCAAACCACCCCTTCGCGAATGCGCTCCACGACACTGTCAATTCTGTAAAAAGCGTAAAACACACGTATCTGACACTAAACATGTCAAAAATATCACTTCCGCGTGTCAGGGCTGTCTCTAACGTTTGCTGAATTTTGCATATGAATGCCGCTTTACCTTGGAATATAGAAAATATTTAATAACCGTGTTTTTTTAAAGCCTCGACTAACTTACTGCTTCCTCTCTTGTAAAACAGTAGTACTAAATTCAGTTTATAATAATTGTAGTTGTTTTACATAGTAACTATTCATGAATTTCCTGATTTATTATACAAGTAATCAAAGCGGCCCTATATAAGTGCTAATTGAGCGGATATAATGGACACATTATTATTTATTTTTTATTAAAATGTGTCTCAAAAAGTCGATGACATAATAAACATAGACTGCGAATGGATGTCGTTATGATATTGACAGTTTTCTGAACAGCCTGTCCTCATCTGAACGGGTTGCGTTTATATCCTCCGCTTTCCTACTTTTTCTTCTCTACTTCTCTTCTTTGGAATCCTTAGTTATGAGACCATTGGCATGTATATTCTCCTTAACGACATTAAGCCAGCTCTTCTTGGGTATTCCCCTTATTGAGCGTTAGCGGCATGGCCAGACATTGGTTCCCGACTTGTTGGTTTACGCAAAACGTGGCCGTAAGAGCGTAGGCTGTCACTTTTGAAGTTTGTCTGCTTTGTCACGGACATGAAAGCAAAAGCTATTCACAAAACTATTCAAATAAACATTTTCATTCAATCAATAATTCATGAAAGCTGCTGCAAGTGAACAGTTTGTGAACTGTAATAAATAGTAATAGGGAAAATGCACATGGCGACTCCATATTTCCTACCTCCGCAGGCTTCACGGGGAGCGGTAATGTGACAAGCGACAACCCTTAGCTTTGCACAATGGGCGATGTTTGGAGCGGCGCGGCTCGAGTTGTCGCTTTATACTGTCTAATCTGACTAACTTGATTTAAAGTGATCATGTTATAATGTTAGAAATGGACTGTCTCTACAGTTATAGAAGTTTTAATAAAAAGATTTGGTGTTATCAAGTGACAACCTTTGATTTTGAATTTGATTAAGAGTATAATGTTTTGTAAACTGTTTATGACTGTAGTCACAAGAGAATATAGCAGTATTTTTGGATTTTTGAGCTCTCAAGATGCAGTAAGTAATAAGTTAGGTACTCTTATATTATCTAATTTGAGCATAGCAGCTCTTAGGAAGATTACTACTATACTATTATTACTATTATAGACAACGTTTTTAATTAATTATTCGAAATATTATTACTTTCTGTTTTTGTTTGATACGTATAAGTAGACAGGTACTTCATTTGATAAATATATGGTTACAATCACCAAAATATATACTTACCTATTTATCAGCACTTGGCAGATTTAACTTCCATGCCGTCGTCTTGGGCGGAAAAATATTTCCTTACAACCGAAGCGTGGGAATTCTATAAAATTGTTACATACTAACGTTATAAAACTATCTATAAATGTTAACACTACTTCTTCTTCTTATAGTGCCGCTTCTCATCGAAGATTGGCGACCATCATAGCTATCCGGACTTTGGAAGCTGCTGCACGGTAAAAAAGGATTCTTTAATCCAAGATAATATTCTCATATATATGCACTATGCAGTAAAATGTCTTCAGTTCAGATATCATATTGCTTTGAATTTCAAAGTAATATTTAATTAAGATAATATAAAATAGATTCAACCAAAATAATATTGGCGATTTATTGAATGTTATATAATCTTGAATATAGATTATGATTCTCTTCGTTCTAATGATTGGATATTGAAAAAATATTTAAGAAAAATCAATTCGTAAACCTAATGAATCGGTTGTCTCGTATTGAACTCTGTTTATCTTAAAGCAAGACGATATATTGTTTCTGATAGGAGTCATGTACTTATAATATCTTAAACCAAAATAACTGGTGTCTTAATTTAAAAAGCTTAGTTTACTAGAACACTATTTATAAGCTTTTCCGTTCTTTCAGTCAAGATAGCGGTTCTCTTATTTTGAACTCTTGTTAGACTAAATTAAGGTGACATATTTTCCAATAGAGAAAATAATGTTTTATACCAAGAAAATAAGTGTAACAAACAAAAACTAACATATTTCCGATAAGTGTGTATACGCTTATGCAGAAGAAATAATAATATTGACTGAATATTATATTCGATTGACATAATGTGAAATATATGTTGCTCTAAACTATTTTTTGTTTTGTTCAATAATGTTAATGTTTTATCCCAAAGTATGATCGAGTTCTTGTAAAGACTTCATTTTTTGAACCAAACATGCAGTTATATTCGATGAAAAGTGAAGTAATTCAAATAATTATATAATTTACTTGTCTCAATTGAATCAAATATTCTGTTGAGAAAATATTGTCTAAAGCTAAAATTAAATGTGTTCTTAAAGGAAACTGACAAAAGCTCGACTCAATACAATGTATTCTTTAAGGGAAAAATCCCATTACGTTAGTGCCGTTCATCATTCCTTATTCATGCATACTGAACATCGGTTTTACTTCATATTGGCCACCCGCACCTCGATGTGAGGAACAATATGCGTAGGAAGTCCAGTTTCAGTATGAGTAAAGAATTCTGAACGGTGCTACCATAATAGGATTTTTCCCTATCAGTCAATTTCATGGAGTCGAGCACTTATTCTGCTGCTGAAACACAACATAAAAGGTTAAAAGAATATAGATAGATGAACATTGTCAGTTTCCCTTTTAAGCTTCATTTGCGTGTAGGGGTTCAAAGATTGATTAGATAAATAAAAAAGTTTCTAAACCTGTAGTAATTTATTTTTAAAACAATACAATTTAAATTATCAACATTTTAAGAGGGCGCCGATCGAGGCAGCGCCCCCAATCATGTTTCATCATATTTCTCAAAAGATAGATAAATTCAAAAAATCTCTAATTTACTTTTTCTTTATATTAGTTGCCTTTTTAAAATATGTGCGTAATAAAATATACCCATCCAGGTACCCTGCTTCTTGTTATCCGGTACGCTCGTACGCTCTTGACAAAGCGGTCGTGATCGTTATGTATTGATAAGGGCAGCTGTAATGCACTTCACGACCTTTCGCCACCGTTGTCTGTTGGAGGTCATCCTGCTGCACTCGTTAACTGACTCTCCAATGGTAGACTTGAACTTGTGAGGTACACTGCTACATGTTGGCATTACCTGAAAGCACAACATCAAAATTCCTTGTAAGAAGGTACAAATATAAATTGTCATAAGGAAGAAGTACCTAAATTATTAAAAACCCGACTGCATGTAAAATGCATGCTAATTATAGTTAAATAGGTATAAGGACAATCTATCTGTAACAGCCTTTGCAACCCTATTTATTGCAAATAAATGATTTGATTTGTAAAACTTTATATACTCATGTCATTTTCCCCATAAATGCTGGGAACACACTGAGCCAACGTACGAATGGGTTTTAATTTTTAGCAATAACATATTGTGAAATTCTTCAACGGAAAGAGACAAGTATAGCCACTGAATATCCTTTGTGGGCTTAGTGTGTACCCAGCATAAATGAATCTAACGACGCCTCTCAAGCTATATAGATTCAGCCGTTTCGTATTATAGCCAAGCTATCCAGCCCAGAAGATCCAGCCGTTTTGGCTGTACTGTAGGGCGTCCCAAAGAACCTACAGTGTATATAACACTCGAAAAAAATTACCCACTTTCTGTTGCAGTCGAATAATTAATAGCCATGTTTAAAAACAAAACAGATTTTACCTACACTAAACCTCATAATCGTACGATCTTCGAAGTAGGTTACCTATATACCTAGTACGTACGTTACAGGTACCTACAGGCGGGCAGGCAACTAAAACTTACTTTTTATTATATCATGAAATCTGAGCATATACTATATAAATAATTACCAAAAACATATTTCAAATATAAGAAAGTAGCTATACTCACTGCGGAAGGCTTCAATGACGTCGTCGGGAATTCTCCATTCCGATAAAAGCAATAATAACTTTTCACCATCCATAATAACTGATATGTACTCTTACTAATTAACTTATTTAACTATCAACTTCTAAGAAGCACAAGCAAAGAATATAATACTCCATCGGATTCGGAGAGCGCAAGCACACTCCGCAATGTACCACAGAAAAATGAATTAAAAATGGCCGCAGAAAGTTGGGTTGGGAGCAGGGAGAGGGATGCGCAATGCCATGTATGAATACCGATTTAGATATCGATGCATCGATAGATATTCAATTTATAGACACAGACAATTTAACCCGTTACGTCCTTGATATAACCTTATTATATATGTGGATGTGTATCCGTATCCTAATCCTAATACCCTAATCCTAATATCCAATATCCTAATATAACATTATAAATGCGAAAGTTTCGATGTAAGTTTGAGTCCGTGAGTTTGTGAGGATGTTTGTTACTCAATCATGCAAAATCTACTGGACGGATTTCGATGAAATTTGGTATACGGGTGTAACGCGGCAGCGCGTTGATCCTCTTTGGATCTATTATGCGTGCGCTGGCACATACATACTTATCTCTCCTGTCATAAATTTAAACTGTACCTATTCATTCATATTCGATTCTGCATTTTGGTTGTCATTCTTGGCCTAGTATCTACCGATATCTATTACGAGTCTTGTATTATAAGTTACTTCCATTGTGAAGCTAAAATAATACTGTTTTAAAATATTTTTAATTATCGGGTATGTATTTTAATTGTTTCAGAAGTAATTTTAAATTTATAGTGTAGTGTGTGTTTTTCTAATCGTTATTTATATTTGCTTTAGGTCTTAAGTTTTATCAACAAATTATTATACAACGACCTGAGAATAATATTATTTTGTTTGTGAGTTGTTGGAGTCTATATTGCAAAAATTAATATTACCCCTAACAATGGTTCTTTGTTTCTCTTCATGTAACCACTGTATGTGTTGACTCTCTCACACTGCGTCACGGGATCTTGATAGACGGACGTATTACTTCCAAGGGAAAAGAAATATAAAATAAATTTATTTCAATAGTTTTTAACTGCAAGTATTTTATTTTGACCCATACCTCCTATAGGTTATGGGCCCAGTGTAAATAAGGACAATTTAGTAGTGTATAGTGAAAATCTAGTGTGTAGTAAAAGTTTAGTGCATAGTTTTAAAAGTTGTGACAATGGAAAAGTTGAAAAGGAACATTAAGCCCTTTGATGGTGAAAAATACAGTGTATGGAAATTTAGAATTCGTACATTGCTTGCCGAACTAAACTTAATCAGTGTTATCGATGATGAAATTCCTGGAACGCGATCCGCTGAGTGGGAAAAGAATGATAGGGCTGCCAAAAGTGTTTTGGTTGAATATTTAACAGACTCATACCTGAGTTTTGTTAGTGAAAAGTGTACTGCAAAAGACATATTTAAACATTTTGACTCAATTTATGAAAGAAAAAGTGTAGCAACTCAATTAGCTTTGAGGAAACAATTATTGGGATTAAAATTAAAAGAAGATATCCCACTAACAAAACATTTTTCAACTTTTGATGATTTGTTGACGGAACTGTCTGCTGCTGGAGCCAAATTAGAAGAAACAGATAAAGTGGCTCATTTACTTCTTACACTTCCAAATACATACGACGGCGTCATCACAGCCATAGAAACATTATCAGAAGATAACATTACACTTGCCTTCGTAAAAACACGTCTTTTTGATCACGAAGTAAAACTGAAAAATGAAAGTTCTGACACAAGTTTAAAAGTTCTCTACACCGAAGATAAATATAAGAACAATAGATACAACTCTCATTCACAACAAAACATGAAAAATAAAATGCTGAAGAAATCAAATAAATATAATTTTAAATGTTATCACTGTGGCCGTAAAGGACATAAGAAACAGGATTGTATATATTTTAAAAGATCATATATGCATAATAATGCTCCAGAAAGGACTAGACAAGTACAAACGATTGCCCTGCAAGAGGCATCGACTTCTAATTCTTTTTCAGGATTCGCTTTCATGATTGGAGCACATAATATGGGAAGAGATAACGCTACAATAAGATTTTTATTAGATTCCGGAGCTTCTGATCATATCATCAATAGAGATGATTTATTTACTTCTTTTGAATGTTTAGATCCACCCGTGAAAATATCTATTGCTAAAAATAACCACTTTATTTCAGCTACTAAAAAAGGAAATATAAATCTAATAAGTGACAAAGGAGTTCAAGGTATACTTAGCAACGTCTTATTTTGTAAAGAGGTACCATACAACCTATTATCAGTAACCAAAATGCAAAAAGCTGGATTCACGGTAATTTTTGATGAAAAAGGCACTCATATTTCAAAAGAAGGTAACATCATCATGGAAGGTAAGACTCTTAATAATTTGATTGCTGTAGATTTTAAAATACCTCCTATAAAAGGTGAGTCAATTTCCCAAGCATATAATGTTCATTCAAATAACTATGAGTTGTGGCATAAACGTCTAGGTCATATGAGTAAAACTAAATTCCTACAGTTGAAAAGTCATAATATGATTGATGACGTACAGGAAATTCAAAGAGTTTTTGCGAATGATAAATTGTGTGAAGCATGCATAAATGGGAAACAGACTCGCCTGCCTTTTAATAAAGAAAAAGATAAAAGTTATATAAAACGCCCTCTATTTATAGTACATTCAGATGTTTGTGGTCCAATAACACCCTCAACAGTTGACAATAGAAATTATTTTGTTTTATTTGTTGATGAATTTACACATTATTGTGAGGTGTATCTGTTAACTTATAAATCGGAAGTGTTCTTAGCATTTAAAGATTACGTAGCTAAAAGTGAGGCTAAATTTAATTTAAAAATAGTAAACCTTTATACTGATAACGGTGGTGAATGTTTATCCACCGAAATGAAAAACTTTTGTAAAGAAAAGGGAATTAGCTATCACTTAACAGTTCCTAGGACTCCACAATTAAATGGTGTAGCAGAACGTATGGTTCGTACGATAACTGAAAAAGCTCGTGCTATGTTAAATGACGCTAAATTAGAAAAATATTTTTGGGGAAATGCAGTTTTAACTGCAGTTCATTTAATAAATATTACACCAACAAGAGCTTTGTGTCATTCCAAAACACCATATGAAATGTGGCACGATAGGAAACCGTGTGTTAAAAATCTCAGAGTTTTCGGTTCTACTGTGTGTGTTCATAACAAAGCCAATAAAAATAAATTTGACAGCAGGTCATGGAAAGGAATATTGGTAGGTTATGAACCCAATGGTTACATAGTGTGGAACACAGAATGCGAAAGGTGTGAAACTGTAAGGGACGTTGTAGTTGATGAGACTAATTTCATGGAATCCAGGCCTACATCAAGACCTGAAGGGAGTAACAATAAATATTCCCAAGATGAAACTGATAAAGAAGTAATAAAATCAGTGTCTTCTAAGTCTCATAGTACAGGTCCTATATCAGATGGTTTGAAATCTGACGAAAAATGCAGTACAAGTAAAATTCGCAAAATCGGTAGTCATGAAATGCCGAGGGAACCGGAAACTGAATCTGAGAGTAGTTTGTTGAACAAAAATCAGAGAAAACCTGATGAATTAACTTTACGTAGAAGTGAAAGACTCAAAACTCGTCAACCTATATCATATGATGAAAACGAATATGATATTTATAGCGCTTTATCAATCACAAATAATATACCTAAATCATTATGTGAAATTAAAACTTTGAGTGATAGAGATCAATGGGAAAAGGCAGTCCAGGATGAACTTAACTCTCTTGAAAAGAATAAAACATGGACTTTAGTTCCAAAACCGCGTGATAAAAATATCGTTGACTGTAAATGGATATTTACGATTAAAAATGACAGTTTCGGTAAACCTTCAAGATATAAGGCACGTCTTGTGGCTAGAGGTTTTAGTCAAGAATATCTCACAGACTATAATGAGACATTTGCACCGGTTGCTAGGATAGCAAGCTTTCGTTTCTTAATTAGCTTTGCAAATCAACATAATTTATTAATCCATCATATGGACGTAAAGACAGCATTCTTAAATGGTACACTAAAGGAAGAAATCTTTATGAAAGTTCCTGAAGGTGTTAAAAGTGAAAATAATTACGTTTGTAAACTCAATAAAGCTCTATATGGTTTAAAACAAGCTGCAAGATGTTGGTACGAAACTTTTGAATTATCTCTCAAACAAGTAGGTTTTCAAAACTCTCCAGTAGATAGATGTATATACATAAAAGATAAAGGAGACATTACTAAAAATATTTATGTCATATTATATGTTGATGACCTAGTAATCTCATGTGCAGATTTTCAAACAATTAGTAATTTCAAAAATTATTTAAAAAGTAAATTCGAAATGACTGACTTAGGTGACATTCAACTGTTTCTAGGCATCAAAATAGAGAGATACCAGGATAAAATTACTTTAGATCAAAGTGCTTACATAAAATTAATTCTGAATAAATTTAATATGAGCGAGTGCAACCCTACTAACACACCGACCGAACTTAAAATAAACTATCAAGCTCTAAACTCTGATAAGAGGTGTGACGCACCGTGCCGACAACTGATCGGTTGTTTAATGTACCTTATGCTTTGTACGCGCCCGGATCTCAGTACTAGCGTCAATATTCTTAGTCGGTACACAAATAAGAATAACAAAGAATTGTGGTTGTGTTTAAAACGAGTTCTAAGGTATATAAAAGGGACAATAGATTTAAAGTTAACATATACGAGAAAGAATTATAATAATATTCTATGTGGATATGTCGACTCTGATTGGGGTGGCCACGATTGTAATGATAGAAAGAGCACTACTGGTTATGTATTTAAGTTATTTGACAAATGTACTATAACATGGTGTACAAAGAGACAAACATCAGTAGCGGCTTCATCTACTGAATCCGAGTATATGGCTCTGTATGAAGCTGTTAAGGAAGCATTATGGCTTAAGTCTCTGGCTGAAAGCATAAACTTAAAGATAAATAAGCCCATTATTTTATATGAGGACAACAACGGCTGTATAAGCATAGCTAACAATCCTACGAGTCACAAAAGGTCAAAACATATTGACATAAAATACCATTTCTCGCGAGAGCAGGTTGAGAAAAATGTAGTAAAATTAAACTATATTTCCACAGGTGACCAGTTGGCAGATTTATTCACAAAGCCGTTACCAGCGGTGACTTTCGTTAGATTCAGGAAAGAGTTGGGCTTAGAATAAGTTTTAGTTTTAAGTAAAATTTCATTAAGTGATAATGAAATGGTCTGGTCAGGTTTTTCTGGGTTTTTCCTGATCCATTGCAACAAATGTTGGACCATTATTGTACATGTTTCCCAGACCTCCCTTAGAAGTAATATCGTTCTGTTATAGTTGGTAATTGCTTGCATTGTATACTGTTGAATTGCAAACCAACGATTAGCTAGAAGTTAGGGATTAATTTTTGAGGGGGCGTGTTGGAGTCTATATTGCAAAAATTAATATTACCCCTAACAATGGTTCTTTGTTTCTCTTCATGTAACCACTGTATGTGTTGACTCTCTCACACTGCGTCACGGGATCTTGATAGACGGACGTATTACTTCCAAGGGAAAAGAAATATAAAATAAATTTATTTCAATAGTTTTTAACTGCAAGTATTTTATTTTGACCCATACCTCCTATATGAGTCCCCTGCGATACGGGTAGAAAAATACCGGGAATAGCACATAGGGTACTTTTTATCCCGAAATTCCCACGGCAGCGAATTCCCGGGGCGTTGCTAGTTTGTTATAAAATATATTATCGTTGAGTAAGTGTACCATAACACAAGTATTGAACAAAATGTAACAATTGATATTTATATATTTTATAACACTAAAACAATTGTTAGTAAATGTTTTAGTGTTATAAAATATTTGTAAACATTTTCTTACAGCAGTATGGAAACACCGATCGAGTATCGATCGGTATGCACACATTCGTTATGTATCGTTATACCCTGAATAATACTTTCGTTCTTTATAATCAATCAAGGCTGGGAACTAATAAAATGCATCTTATACATATTGGTGCTTTTTGTATGGGATAGTCCTTCTTGGTTTTGATTTCTTTCCGTAATATCGATAAATTACAATCCTATCGATATTATTTTATCGAACGGCAAACGGCAATACAATCACATTGTTTCATAAAACAAAAACGGTTTTATTAAGCTGAGACTATCATGAGATTAGATGAATATTTTATCGACTCCTTTCAATATTTATCTGTTTCCATCCAAGAAAACGAGTATGTTTGAGTGAAGAAGAATTTTTATTTGAATTACGTACAACACCTGTATGTTTTTACTTATTTCAAGTAAATTTTTATTTGTAACAATATTATATGATGTAAGCAAATGACATGGTACAAACTTTTGAACGAAAATATACAGTGTTTTATATTAAAGATATCGTGTGTTCCAATCAAGAAGATTGCTTTTTTACACGACTGTTTGAACCTAGAGAAGAGTTTTCTTGAAGTTAAGTAATATTGCATTGTCATACCATTCCATTATTTCAATTCAACTTCTTCCAATATTTATCAGTTTCCATCCAAGAAAACGAGTATGTTTGAGTGAAGAAGAATTTTTACTTGAATTAAGTACAACACCTGTATGTTTTTACTTATTTCAAGTAATTTTTTTTTTGCAACAATAGTTTGTGGTGTAGGTAAATGACATGGTACAAACTTTTGAACGAAAATATTCAGTGTTTTATGTTAAAGAAATCGTGTGTTCCAATCCAACCAAGAAGATTGCTTTTTTGAACCTAGAGAAGCGTTTTCTTGAAGTAAAGTGATATTGCATTGTCATGCCATTCCATTATATCAATTCGACTCCTTTCAATATTCATCAGTTTCCATCCAAAAAAACGAAATGTTTGAGTGAAGAAGAATTTTTACTTGAATTAAGTACAACACCTGCATGTTTTTACTTATTTCAAGTAAATTTTTATTTGCAACAATAGTTTGTGATGTAGGTAAATGACATAGTACAAACTTTTGAACGAAAATATTCAGTGTTTTAAGTTAAAGATATCGTGTGTTCCAACCAAGAAGATTGCTTTTTTTGAACCTAGAGAACCGTTTTCTTGAAGTAAAGTAATACTGCATTGTCATACCATTCCATTATTTCAATTGGAATGTATCGCTCATTTCCATTAAAAATTACAAAATATTTGATTTGACTTGATATGTTCTAAATACAATCAAATTTGATTTTTGAAACAAGAATTTGAGTTATTTTTAGGTAAGGAAGATTTATACTATTGGAGCAATAAAATGTGCATTAAGTTAAAATAATATTGTTGAATTAAAATAAGAAATTGATGAATTCAATTCAATTTAACATAACTGTATTTTAAGACGTTTAACTTTGACTTAAAGAAATATGTTTAAAACAATATATTTTCTTAACTGAATAAAATCTCTAGACTCTTTTTTTTCCGTGTGCACGAAAGAGCGTTCGGGTACTCAAGTGAAACCAGTCTCTTAGGTTCTTCAGCAAAGAGGTTTTTTTACCAAGAGGTTTAGGTTAACACTACTAAACATAGTGAAAACTAAAGAGCATTATCAATACGCACTTTTAACTTCCGAGCTCCGACACATAAAGCTTATATCCCCAGACGTCACTCGGATTTCAACCCTTCGTCAACAGTTCACGGCTATTGCCTTTACGACCCCCGCTGGGGAACTATTTGTATGGACTGGACCTTTACTTTTCGCTTTCAGCCCGCAGTGCAGAAGTGGTATAGATGTGTTATATTCTCAGGACATTAACAGCATTAGCCAGCTCACTTAGACATAGAAAAAAAAGTTGATAATTAAAAAAAAATCTAACTCTATTTATATCCAAGTCAGATGTGGGCTAAGGCCCGAGTAAAACTGGACTTTTCGCATTTCAGCCCACTGTGCAGAACTGCATAGATGCATTTCTGCACAGTGGGCTGAAATGCAGACATTAATAGCCACTTACTGTGAACAGTTAATTAATCGAAATCATTCCAGTATGAAAAACGTCCATTACAAAAAATGGCCAATTTAGAAAATTCAAATGACAGGATTGTACCATCTGACAGACCTCATTCAAACGATATTACTATACTTATTCTACTATACTTCTTACGTACTATATTCTAAACTGACACACCTGATAAAAAACAAGGAAAATAGGAAGAGGTGGATTGTCTTTTTAGAGTCTTACTTGAGGTTCAATCTGTCTAAAACGCGACCGGCTTAAAACCAGATAACCTATCCCTTCACGACCCTATCGTAGCACTTACGATAGTCCCTATTGTTCTGGACTACGGCAAAGTGCGAGCCCTGGTCGCCGCTATTGATGGGCCAAGTACAGATAAGGATACGATTTGCGGGAACAGACTAAATAGACGCCTAAGAAGAAAAGGAACTAAGTAAAGTAGAGCTATAAACTTTTTTTTTTATTTAGGAAAAGGCACATGACACGCTTCAGCGGAAAAAGATGCGCGGTACATAGTGACAGATGGAATAAAATTTTCAAATTCAACCCTGTCCCTTGAAAATTAATATTATTAAATTTGTCAATTTTTTATAAGTTTTCAAATCTAATTTACATGTAAAATTTATTGTCAAAATTAAAATCTATCAGTTACGCCTATTAGAAATTTATATGCTCCCAAAGAAATCCACCACCCAACCAGACAACTTGTCAAAAACGCTGAAAAGCCTGCCAAATCCCGTCACAGTCAACGCCCGAGCACGGGCTTGACGGCTTATTGTCTTTGATCACAAACACGTGAATTATTCATCGCTGAATTACCCCCGCCCCCACTCCTCTAGCTGACACGTACTGACACTTGTACGGGTGGATGTTTAGTTGTCTAACGGTTTTTATTGGTCCAGTCTGCTTGACGTTTTAAATTTTTATTTCATTTCTATTTACAACGATACAGGTAAATATGCTCGTCTAAACGAGTTACTAGTAAATTGCTGCTAAATAGTTTTGCTATAAAGGAACAAAATAAAGAAAACAGACAAGGAATAAAAGAAGAGAGAGTTTTGCTATAAACTATTTAATAATTTTTGATAATTTGAAAGTGCTTATTTAAATAAATAAATAAACGAAGCTATAATCCTATTCAACACGAGCAATTTCCCTGAACCCCAAATCTCAATTAAAAAGTCGGCAAATACTTAAAAAAAACATTTTCGATGCCGTTTGAAGTCTTAAAGAGATTAAAAGAATCATTAGTTATTCACTGTAAGAAGATCGCGACAGAAAGATTAAAGCATGCCCTTAAGCGAATTTCAACGTCGACGCAACTGTGCCTTAAGATAACTAGGGTAAATTAATTATTACTTGCATTTGGCTTTGGTTGGATAAGCCAATGTTTTGATATGTTTCATAAATGAGCGGGTTTTGGAATTTTATGTTCTCAAACTTTTTTACTGAGGGCTTTGACTAGCATGAATGTTGTTTTCCCGCCTTTCACGAAAGAAAGTGTTGAGGCCCTAGAAAGCGATTTTTTTAATTTCATTTTTTCCCCTCTTCCTCTCTCGGTAACAAGGCGACTTGGTATAGCTGTCCATTTTAGCGAGCAAGGTCCAGGACAAGTAGACCTGTTTGCAAGGTCGCTGTTCTTAAACAATTTTGGAAATTCTAAGGATTTAGGGGTGGAATTTTCAAAATTCCTTTTTCAGTGCTCACTTACGCTGTATTAAAATCCTTTCTGCAAAATTTCACGTTTCTACGTTCAGCGGTTTCGTCTCTACGTTGATATAGCTATCAGTCAGCGTCAAAAAAAAACAGATAATAAATTTGAAAAGATTTTTTGTTTGTTTAAATGTGCTAACCTCTGAAACTACTACCGGTCCTATTGCAAAAATGATTTCTGTGTATTACAGCCTCATGAAAAAGGAGTATTCAGAATCCCATAATACCACGTAAGCGAAGCCGCGGGCTTAAGCTAAACTCTTCCTGAAATATCGCATACACTGATAGTAAGAAGTACTGAGATGGACATAGGGTACCTCTCAACCGGAAAAAATACTGTTCCCGTGGGAAATTCACGCGGGCGAAACCTCGGACACAAGCTAGTACAATATAAATCAAAATGGCTAAAGCATTAACCATCTTAATCTCCGTGTTTCCGAGATATCTTCAGACACACAAAGTATAATTAGCGCTTGACAAAATGTAATCAAAGACGTAGCCGGGGGGAAGGAGGAAGATTATGACGACGGAGATAGCAAAAAGGGAATTTACAAGTTGTAGGTACTTCTGTTAATTTTGGGTTTTTTTCCCGTGAGAATTTCGGGTTATAATCATAGACATAGAAAAAAAATTCATTCTTTAATAGACATATTCATATTCATTTATTCACAATAATTTGCCAAAGATCTTAGAATTAAGTACAAATTAGCCTATACAGACATTGTGAATTTTAATTAACAATCTCTAAATATTCTAGAATTAAAATAATAATATTAGTCTACAGTCTTGCGATAGAATAAAATAAAATGAATTCATTAATAACTATAATAATAATTAATTAAAAAATAATATTTAATATATACATATAAACTTGATTATCAATTGAAGCCCAAAAACGTTCATAATGTGTGCTCCAAATTCAATTTTTTTACAGATTGCCTACAAATTCTATGGAACCAAAACTCACCAAAGATGTCAAACTTGACAAAAAAGCTCCACAGAAGATTTTACCTGTACTTCACCAACATAGGCAAAAACCATATCTGACATCTCGCTTCCTTAGCTGTCTGTGTCTCTAAGTAAAATTTAAAAAAAATCTAGCTCTATGGTTAAAATGTACCCTATGGTTTTTAAGATTTTTCTCTACGTGTACTATGTTGATGTGCAGTCAGCTGCATATAAACGTGATCCTCCTGATATAGAATTCGGTGAGATAAATCATATTTATCTGCAGCTGAGTGCTATTTAGCCGATTTTACGTGATGAAGTAACAAACATCCCCGTGTGAAGTGTTTCGTTTTTCACTCTTAGAGGTGGGATTTTCAAAATCCCTTTCTTGGGCTCACTTACGCTACTTATATATAAAAAAAAACAAGTTGCTACGTTCAGCTGTTTCGTCTCTATGTTGATATACCAATCAGCCAGTAAGTCATTTACCAATTTTATAGATTCAATAGGTAGATACATAAGGCTTTATAAGTTTGAGTACAGGTGGGATACAAACCTTTCTAGACAAAATGGCTTTGACGCTTGATGAGGTTGCTGAGCTGGCTGACAGATTTTAAAATTTATCTCCGACAAACGTTTCCCTGCCTAATTGTTCAATGACAGAACCTAACAACTACGAACGTTTCGCCGACAGTACGATTCATTTATTGGTGTTTCAACGACATAATCTAGTTGTTAGGCTATCGTCGGTTCACCCATAAATGAATCGTACTGTCGGCGAAACGTTCTTAGTTGTTAGGTTCTGTCGTTGAACAATTAGGCAGGGAAACGTTTGTCGGAGATAAGTTTCAGAATCGGCTGACAAAGTGCTGGATGCCGTATCACCAAATGTGCAGGTAGCAGCAGTAAAAACACACAATCTACTTACTTAGTATAAAAACTTTGTTTTGAAACATGTAAAAAAAAAATTTTTTACTCTAAAATATTTTCAACACGACCGCCACTACTACGCTTCTGCTGTCATCATATACCATTAAAATAACATACATAGTACCTATAACTAGTTTCTCACAAAAAAGTATAACAATATGTAAGTAACAAAATTTAGTGGACTGACGTCCAATGTCTTCTATTAAGTAATCACGGGCTACTGTAATTAAACAATTTGACGATAATAATAGTATAAAGATTTTCTCATCATAGAACAATGGTATCTTACAATAAGATCATTTCATATGTCGTGGGTAAATGGATCGGAGACCAGTGCCATCGGCCTGACGTGGTGTGACTTCCTGGCTGAATTAAAAAAAAAATTGTAAGAAAAAAATGATTGTTGAGTGAGAAAAAGTGTCAAAGCGTAAAGTTGAGTTTTTTTAATATTATACTAGCTTTTTCCCGCGGCTCCACCAGCGTAAATTTTCCAGGGGAACAGTGCTTTTTTCCGGGGATGAGAGGTACCCTATGTCCTTCCCAGCACTTCTAACTATGTGTCTGCGAATTTTCAGGAAGATTTGTTCGGTGAATAAAGCGTGACGCGTTTGTTACAAGCAAACAAATAAACTCACTGTCGCATTTATAATATTAGTTAGGATTGTATCAGAGAGACGTAATTTTGACACATAGTTAGAAGCACTGAAAACGTCATACCTTTACATAATGGTCATAGGGAAAAGCACTTTTCCTGTCGGAAATTCACGCCTGAGAAGCTGCGGGCAATAGCTAGTATTTTATGTAAGTTAAACTTAAATGTTTCAATTAAGTAGAATAAAGTCAAATCCAAATCACTTAGCTAAGTTTATGCAACCTCTAGTCTGGGGAGGCATAATGCCACCGCATAGTTTGTCAAACGGTAATTAATAAACTGGTCCCAGATTGCCCCAAATTGCCCCATTCGCCCCGGGCATGTCTGTTACTTCACTTGGAATTAATAAGATACCCTTTATGTTCGTCAGTTTGTTCACTGTAGTTTAGTTTGACTGGATTGGACCCAAATCTTACTGTTGATGTTTAAGTTTAGTGTTGGTTAGTTAATGTGGCTTTAACGGCTGAACGAAGTTTATACAGACTTTTTCAGTTGGATAGATAATAACAACTTTTGTTTTATGATTTTACAGAATACATTTACTTATTTTTAAACAGTGTCCAATTTTATTATTAAAAAATTAAAGAGAGATCTGTAAGGATCGTAGCAGGTGGAAATCGCTTGTCTCTGCCTACCCCCACTGGAAAAAGGCGTGATAATATGTATGTTTGTATGTAAATCATATTCATACCTCAACTTCTACATAAGCCTATAATATAAGCCCTATAAGTCATTATAAGCCTACCCATATTGTCAACGTGAAAATTTGTGAAAATGTAAGCTGGGTTGAATTCTAATCCTAACTAATATTATAAATGCGAAAGTGAGTTTGTTTATTTGTTTGTTACCTCTTCACGCTTTATCTACTGAACCAATCGCCCTTAAATTTCGCATACACATAGTTCGAAGTACTGAGAAGGTCATAGGGTACCTTTCATCTCGGGAAAAAGCACTGTTAAATTAACGCGGGCGAAGCCGCGGGCAAAAGCTAGTGTTTTATATTTTTTTATACAAAAACCACTAGATAGCTTTCCATGAAATTTGGTAAACGAGTGGAATAAAACCAGGAATAACACATATAGTACTTTTTGTCCCGAAAACCCCATGGAAGCGGAGCCACAAGGCGCAGCTAATATAACACCAATAGCTTCTGGTGAAAGAAAACATCGTGATGAAACCTGCGCTCTAGATTTTTCAGCTAATGTGGGAGAAGAGAAGTCAATGGCAAACCAATCCATTAACATAACCAAGGAAGTCGGTGCGTTTATTTCATTCCACAATCACTACGACCCTTGGTATAAAAAATAGTATAATGATTCTCTATAGTCGTATCATTATACTATTTTTTATCGATCACACCGATTAAACCAGCAACAAATACGGCAAAAAGACAAATGAATACAGTCCATATTACATTACCACGTGTTTAACCACACACATATGCAATCAATCCACTGAAACATGACAACTTTAATATGTCTTTAACTGTGCAATTAAAAACCAATGACCAACTAAATTCTTCGGAGCGTTATGTCAAAATATGACCTGTTATTACGGAATGGCCAAAAATGATGACCGAAAATAGGGTTGGTACATAAAACATCTTACTTACAAGTTTATTTTAATGAAACAATAAATGGACATTATTTTGTTAAAAGAAAATCTATTTTCTTTTTGAAGCCAGATTTTTATTTTCTAATTAATTGGCTCGTTTCTCATGTTTACTTTTTAAAGGATTCAAACCATCTTGGTCTTGTTAACTATAGGTTTATGAAAATTGTATCTATTTTAATGTAAATTTTAATAAAATTTTGGGCTCTATACATTTTTTATCACGATTTTAGTTAAAAGATTAACTAGCAAACCGTAAATTTTCCATCTCGACATGACAGAGCATCAAATTAAATATCTCACATAAAATATAGTATCGTTGAGCTAGTATCCCATGACTCAAGGAAATTCACTTTTGGACTAGCTTGTTCAATCTGTGTTAATTTGTCCCTATAAAAATAAAATATTTATTTATTTTATTTATCTCTGAGCACTAAGGACTAGCGTCACCATTATGCCACGGAGTTCATCAAAATCTTAATATTGTTGTTTGTTGTGCATCGTCTTCCACATTTCCCTCGGCAGGCAGCCCTGCCCAAAACCTTGGCAGCTCAGTAATGGCGGACATTTTTTACGGAGACCAGATTAGCAGCCGTCGCCCTGTTATTAAATCATACTACAACAATTAGTTCTGTTCTCACGGCGAACTAATTACACCTTACGGTTTGACACGAGGAACTATTTTTTTGGGTCGCCCGAGGTCAAAATTTGGGCGTAGCCCTTGTTTTTAATAGTTTCATGATTCATCCTAACTAATATTAAAAATGCGAAAGTGAGTTTGTTTATTTGTTACCTCTTCACACTTTATCTACAGGACCTTCCTGAAATTTCATATACCTACACATATTTAGAAGTACTGAGAAGGACATAGGGTGCCTATTTTCCCGGGAAAAGCTCTGTTCCCGTGGGAAATTTACGCGGGCGAAGCCGCGTGCAAAAGCTAGTATTATAAATTCGAAAGTGATGAGTTTGTTTATTTTTTACCCCTTCACGCTTTATCACATACACATAGTTGAAGTACCTACTGAAAAGGAAATAATATTTCATCCCAGGACAAACCACTGTTCCCGTGGAAAATTCACGCGGGCGAAGCCACGGGCAAAAGCTAGTCAATATATAAATGCGAAAGTTTGGATGTGTGTGAATACTGAATATGTTTTGTTATCAATCACGCAAAATCTACAGGACGGATTTTGATGAAATTTGGTACACAGGTAGGAAAATACCCGGAATAGCACATAGGGTACTTTTTATCCTGAAATAACCAACAGAGCAGATCCCCAGGGCGCATATATACATATATTTCTTCCATAAATCTTTAGCGGTAGCAAGTTGTTGCCAGCTCAAAGAAACTTTTTTGGATCGCCTGTTCTAATAATATACGCGTTACCTTACAATAAATGTCTTAATAAATACTTAACTTTTTCGAAGCCCATCGATTAAATCCTGCCTAGCAGATTTTTTTCATAAAGAAATGAAGCTAGATCGATGTCAGTCGCATCGCACGCCACTTCGCATGCGGGGGGCGGTAGAAGTGCTATGTAAAATAATTGAAAAACGGAAATATTTAGCGATGAAAAAGTAAACGGAACTGCTACTCTCAAATATTATATAATCGATGGGCTTCAAATAAGCGTACAGGATTAATAAATCTCCACAAAATTATTAGCTTAAATGATGCGGATTACGTACTCGTAATTAATTTTACTTCTTCATCTTCTTGTCGAGTCTGAATGGCTACTCAAATCAATTTGGACCAGTACTTGACCACGCCAAAAATTTATTGATTAATTTTACTAAGACAACAAAAAAAAAAGTCCCGCTAAGTTATGGACTCTTCGTACTTCGAACGGGTTTTTCGGCACAATTAGTATAGTAGTAATCATTTTCAAAACTTATGATACCACCGATTTATAACATGGCCCTGCTAACGATAATCCCCTTTATCAAACCAATATTTAGATATTCCAACAACCTGTTTGCTTCTGGTTTATTTTGATTACAAGAGAAACGAGTTTAATATTAATGTCTTGAATTAATTTTTTGATAATCAACGATTTGTTATGCAAATGCATCAGATGTGACATTTTATTTGATTTTATGAGGTTCCTGATCTCAGACGTTGATAAAAATAGATAATTAATCAACAACTAATATAGTAGGTACCTAATTAAAGTAAGTAGTAGAAAAGCGGCGGTGGTTTAGTCGGTCGGCTCGACTTACAATTTTGAATCTCAGGTACGTATGATCTGTGTTTGCAGATCAATCTGACTTTATGGATGGTCGTTTTCATCGACCACCACCTTCTTGCACATTGTTAAGAATTATTTCACTAAAGCCCCGGGTGCTTTCAGTTCACTTATTCTAAGCCCAGGTAATTCAAGTCGACTACTTATAAATTTTACAAAAATTAGTCCCCTTAAAGCATTCGAATGCTTTAAGTGGACAATATTTTGTAAAAGTGGACTTTTTTTTGTACTAATGGGTTAAAACGGCATTGATGAATCCGAACATGATCCATTTCTCATTTCCTAAATATTTAAAAACCCACCTTATGTATGTTTAAAAAAGGTTCATTTTTAAATATTTCATCAAAGTCGCCGTTTTAACCTGAGGTGCTTTAACTCCACATGAGTAATTTCATGACCATTTTTCGAAGTGCTATTTCCGAAGTTATACTATGTCAGCTCGTAATTCATATATAGGTTAGCCTCTATCTATGATGATGACGTAAGATACAGGCAAATAAAAAAGTATAACACTGCAATTAACTTTGCTCCAAACAAGATCGTACGAAAAGTAGAATAGGCAATAAAAATGTCCGCGCTAATGAAGACAACGCCATACACCGTGTTATATTACTGAATGACACGACAGTACGACATACCGTAACAATGTTGATGCGGCAAAAACTGCCATTCTCATTAAGTAGTTTTACAGATAACTATTAAGTGAGAAAACTAACTAGTTCCTAGGCAAAAATCAATGCATATTGTAAACTATAGTTGCTTCCCGCGTCTGTGCACTTAGATCATTTTAAACAACGGAAATTTTGATGCGGTTTACACTATGTGTATCATCTAAGTACCTATCATCTTTATATACTTTTTAATATCATCATTTATTCAAACTTATTTGGTCTTGTAAATCATATGTTAATCTTTACTAGTGAAATCGGTTTTTAAAAGGCATAAGAAATCAGGCCTGTGTTTTTTTCGTTGATACATCACTTGTCTCTTAAGACTTGAAATCATTTAGGTAGACATTTTTTCTATAAATGAATGAGAAAGTGTTCATTGCAGTTTATTGTCAAATTTTAAATAGATTCAAGTTGCAACCTATAAGAATGGTGTAGCGCATAGCAGATTTTTTGGTCGTAGGAAAAAAAAACAAATACGAATTTTCCTCAATGAGTTTATTGTGCCAGAACAATAAATGAAGCTGATCATTATAACGTTTACTTTCAACATCGATTACGAATACTCTACACGATACCATATCGTACGCAAGTCCATTAATATTTATAATATCAGAGTCCGTATTGCACTTCGCGCCACAACGCATTCTCAACCAAGCGATGCTATCCCTAACTTAGAGTTCGTGGGATAATTAAGATATATTTGTCTAAATATCACAAGAAAATACAAAACGAAATACGAAATAGAATTAACACAATTAAAATTATTAACAATTAAATATGATACAGTCTGTCGCGCGTTTGGCTTCAGGAAGTGAGGTATCACCAAGACGGGCGAGGGTCGTAGCGACCCCGTCATGACACGGGGACGTGGTGCTGGTATAGCTGCTCCTGTCGCTCGCATAGTGACGTCATCTTCTTGAACGATTCTGAAGTCTCGCGAAAAAGCAGTTTCGCGTCTTCCCTAGGGCGAGCGTGAGCGGCGTCCAGCCTCCCAGGAGAGATAACAGGTGGTGACGATGCTGATAGTGGTGACAATGACTCTCGAGCCGACTGAGCACCTGCAGGACCCCCATACGGAGCTCCTCCAGCTTGTGGAGCCCCGTTACCGATCAGAAAAGGGGCCGGAAAAAAACCCCGCTCGGAAAACTGCGGAAATAGACCCGCCTGCAACGCGCTCAAGTTTCTGCTATAGAATTTCATCGTCTCAGTCATGTAATTTGGTATTTGTGAGGTGTCTTCGTTACCGTACCTTAGACTCTCGAGCGTCGACGCGAGACCTTTTATATCGGCGTATAATTTATTCAGAAGCTCTGTGTTGACTTCTAAAGCGGGTTTTTCTCTGCCGTCATTCGGGCCGGTAGAAAGCAATCTCCTATGTAAATCCACGTTTGAGCTGTGTCGGTCTCGACTTCGCCGCGAAGGAAAGGCGGCGTCGCACCCATTCACGTCACAGGGATGTAATAGTTTTAGGTGATCGTTTCTGTAATGCATTCGCAGCGTGAAGTGGTTTTGAAATACCTTTCTACAGGCTGTACATCGGTCGGGATTCTCGTCGTCGATTGGAATCTCGAGATCGTTGATATCTGTTCTGTCGTCTGTACGATCGCTACTGGCGGAGGGCGAGCGTGCTCGGGCGAGTCTTTCTTCCATTGCGTGCAAATCGCTCCCGCTATCACTTGGCGTATACAAATCTGATCGCAATCTCAGCCCTTCGCGGACAACGCTGGGTGCACTAGATTCATCGTCCGATTCACTCTCGGCCTTCACTCGCGTCACCGATTCCGAGTCCACAGCAGTTTCGTCACCGTTCTGAAATGTCTCAAACTGTTCAGGCTTTTGCTTTTTCAGAGACAATGGCTCATCTTCCGCTCGGCTCGAACCTGGAGTTGATATATTTCTAAACAAATCCGCTTGATATTCTTCGTCGGACACACTATATTCATTATTTTGAGAACACCGAGTTGGATTGCCACTTTTTCGTTTACGTTTGTTTGGAACGAAGGATAACATCTTATCGTCTGAGGCGGTGGGGTCTGAAAGGCCGCTGGCTTTAGGCTCGGCGGCAGCTGGTTTGGTTTCAACTTTATTTTTATTTACACTCAAGTCCTCCGGCTCATCGTCGTAGGTCAACCTGTCGGCGACCGGCGACTCGCAGTGAACTTCACTTTTAACTTTATCTTCATCATCAGAAACGTAATCATTATTTTCACTATAATTATTAGAATCGTCCTCTAGAGCGGCGTGTGGTTTAGCGAGATCTAACGCGCCTCGAGAATGTTCTTCTGGGGTCGGATGCTTTCTATACATTTTTTCAATTTCACTGAAGTTGCGGAAGTCGTCAAGAGGTACCCGCGGTGGTAATGGCGTAGGACCCGGAGCGGAAAGTGGGGGAGGTAGCCGCGCTGCTAGTTCAGGAGGCAGCAGCGTTGGCGGTGGCAGCGGCAGCCGCGCAAGGGCTGGCAGCAGCGGGAACGGCTGCGCCGAGCGCCCATCGTGCGCCGAGATCTTGCGTCTCACGTGCGGCGAATGCAACTTAGGATTAGGGTTAGCACTGTGCCGATTTCTCGAACGTCGCGAACTGAACATCATGGTGCATCCCTCCACCGTACACTTGTGCATCTCCCGCAGGTGCACCGCGGAAAAATGAATTTTCAGCGCTCCTTTGTCACAAAACGTTTTCAGGCAAACGTTGCATTGCACTCTCTTCTTCCCCGTGGCGGGGTTGACGAACTGGACCCCGAGGCCGAGCGGCCAGGGGGCATGTGGTGGCTCGCGGCGCTCCGCCGGGTACTCCGGCGACCGACGTTCCTCGCTCCTGTCGTCGTCTCGGCCACTGAAGCTCGCGCCCAATTTTCTGAAGTCGAAATGCGGAGCGGGTTGGCTCACTCGCGGCATCATAAAATAGTCCAGACCGGCGGGCAGGCCGGGAACCGCACCGAACTCTTTGCCTTCCATCACGTCACTGTCATAATATGAGCGGAGTGTAAGCGGGTGGCGCGCGACGCGGCCGCTTTGCGACTGAGGACGTCGCGACACAGGTGACCGCGCGCGGGCGGCGCGCGACAAAGGCCAGCGGTGCGGGGGTGTGCGGGCGGTGTGTGCGGGGGGAGGTCGCTGAGAGGGGGGGCGATGGGAGGAGCGTGCGCTGGGCGGAGCGGATCGATGCGCGGTGGGGACAGGCGACAGTCGCCTCGCCTCGCGCCGACCACTGTAAACACTAACAAGAACATCGCATGCCGTTACGTAACACATACGAATCAAGCACCATACCTAACATAGAACACACTCCTACATACTACAAGGGTATAGTCATTTAGAACAGTATACTGCAATCACAATTACATTCGCAAACGTACAATTTAGATGGTATCAGCTAAATATTCACGGCTAGAACAAAAAGATCATCTCGCCGATTAGATCGCACACGTAACTTTGGTTTACGCAAATGTTTGAGGCAACAAAACACCAATTTGTCTTGTTTTTGTGTTATTGATGGTTGAAGATTCATCCATCATTAATTACAATTTATCAATAATAAACTCATATGTTTTGTAAGAACTGTAGGCGAGCAGAGCAATTTATATATACATATATCTAGTTGAAGTATTTATTAGTAAGCGTACCTATCCAATGATTTTCACAGTCTAATAATAATATAAAATTTTACGAAATAAAAATAAAAATCACTTTAATGTGAATAGGTATCCATATATCATGTCCATAAAAAGTGAATACATATAATTTGAAAGTAGCAAGTTTTTTTTAATCAATATTTTTTTATTTAAACAAGCAGAGTCCCAGGACTTCGCTCCCGTTTGAATTTCGGTATAAAAATGGTTTTTGTTCTGCCTGTTTACAAAATTTCATCGAAATCCGTCCAGTAAATTTTACATACCTAATTGAGTAACAATATACATTCTCACTCTTACACACTTCAAAACTTTTGTTTTTAAAATATCAGTGGGATAATTCCACTGTTATTTGTTTTTTATAATATCAATAGGATAATTCCACTGGTATAATAAAAACAATTACAACAATTTTATACTAATCTCTATGAAAAAAAGAATTTAGGTATTATCTAAAATTTTGTACAAATGGTGGACTTAACGCCATATGGTAACAAGTAAAAAGTCAATCAAAATCAAATAAGAATCAAATCAAGAATCAGTTATTTATAAGTTTGTCATTCAAACTATACTTTTAACCAGAAAATTAGTCACTATTTCTGTTTATCTTTATAAATTTTCCCTCTCTTTTCTTAAAAGAAAAACATATTATTGATTGTCACGGGAAACTCATTTATTTCTTATATAAGTTGAGTATATTATAATTCTTCATGATAATTAAAATAGAAACCTACGGAAAGTTATCAACCAAATAAAATAATATTGATAATGTCTTTAGATGCATACATAGAAAAACTAAATATTATTCTTTTTTTATACACTTTATTACGATTACGGCAAAACCCCCCACGGATAAAATCCTTGGGGGAGGCCTTTGTCCAGCAGTGGACGTCTTTGGGCTGAGAGAGAGATACACTTTAGTAAAACAAAAATCTTATTTCTATGCACTGATAAATAGACGCAGGTCAGTGAGACGACGATACTTTTGGTACACATAACGCCATCTATGAACATTTTCAGGAACTATATAGATGTACGAAGTTCAATAATTTTAAGTTTTTTATTTTGATGAATGTATTAAATTACATAAACTTACACAAATTTATATTATTTTTGTCACTTTTTAAGCACTTAATATTAAATGATAGTTTGGTTTGTAGTAACTTCCAACTGTAGTAAGCTTTTATTAAAGTAATAGTAGGTACTTTGATGTGTTTTTATTTAATTTGAATTAAGTATACTATTAAAAATTATTTTTCGCCAATTAAAGAGAAATCAATTTTTAATGATTATTTTTTTATATATAATACCTATCAATTTCAATATCACTTAAATACATAATGCAATTATATGCTTATATTTAAAAAAAATAAGTACCTAGCTAATTAAAGCTATTTTAATGCAAGTTCCTTGTCCTATCATCGATGCTATTGTGAAACAGATGATATTTATTTTTATCAACGAACCACCAAACTTTGGTTTTCCTTCGACACTATTTTTGTTGCCCAACTGTTACATAGAACAATAAACGTATTAGAATCGTATAAAATGCCACAAATAAACAGACAGAGGAAGCTTTAAAACAAACGGCATTTTTCTTACCTCATCAAATAATCCGGATTCAAAGAAAAGTGTATACTTTAGGTTCTTTGGTTAACCAACGTTAATGAAACATTTGTAAAAGTGTTTGAGGTTGATCAAAAGGCATTTAATCTAAACTTCAAGTGGATTAACTACTATCTGAAATATTTGTGTCCTGTTTTCTATTTGTTAGAAAAACGTGATTTTTTTTTTCTGTTTTATTAAAATAATCTTAGAAGCCAGTAAGTAGGTACCTCAAAAACGCAATGTTACGAGTCCTACTAATATTATAGATGCGAAAGTTCGTACGGGTGAGTAAGAGTTATGTTTGTTACTCGATTACGCCTGAAAAGCCAATTTTTTCGGTACACAGGTAGAATAAAGCCTGAAATAGCACGTAGGCATCCTGGGATCGAAGCCTATTATACGTTTTGGTAACATCAAAAAAATATGAATTTATTAATCCATACTTCCATACTAATATTATAATCCATACTAATATTATAAATGCGAAAGTTTGGATGTGAGTTTGTGAGTTTGTGAGTTTGTGAATTTGTGAGTTTGTGAGTTTGTGAGGATGTTTGTTACTCAATCACGCAAAATGTACTGGACGGATTTCGATGAAATTTGGTACAGAGGTAGATAATGACCTGGAATAGCACATAGGTTACTTTTTATCCCGGGAAAAAGCACTGTTCCCGTGGGAAATTCACGCGGGCGAAGCCGCGGGCAAAAGCTAGTATTATAAATGCGAAAGTTTGGATGTGAGTTTGTGAGTTTGTGAGTTTGTGAGGATGTTTGTTACTCAATCACGCAAAATGTACTGGACGGATTTCGATGAAATTTGGTACAGAGGTAGATAATGACCTGGAATAGCACATAGGCTACTTTTTATCCCGGGAAAAAGCACTGTTCCCGTGGGAAATTCACGCGGGCGAAGCCGCGGGCAAAAGCTAGTAGTATCTATACCATGGATTGATTTTCTTTACTTTTGGGATATCTACTTGGCACCGAAAATGAGATAAAAATCTAATTTCCTCCAAAACTTTCCACTGTCGACTAACTAATATAATCCAGCAGTTCGACGGTTGAAAAACAAATAAATGCCGATTAAACGAATTCGCGAGGCTCTGTCATGGCCGCCCTGGTCGATGTCGTATCGCACCTAATAAACCGATTGGATCTCGGAAACAGTTACAATCTCTCGACTATCGCCTCCGCTCCGTAAACACACGTGTGGTCCAAGTGGAGGTAAATTTTTGCGCGAAATTGCTTTTTGACGAAGATGGAAAATTTTGAAATGAAAATGAAACTAAGTTTTGTATGATGTTAGATTGAAAAGTCCCAATAATTTACACGTGCTTGAGTTTGCAGTTATATATTTGATTTACCACCACTTGCTTCGGGAGAAGGAAAAGAGCCTAATAGAACTTACTCCTCCACTTTAAATTTGAAGCTGAAGGGCTTAATCTTGCGGCGAGCCACAGAGCAAATACGCTTTCCTTTTGTCATAATTAATTTGGACCCAACCCACTAACCGCTCTTGCCTTGAAGCCAATTTCCATGAGATGGGCACACCCAGTTTTGCGGAACGCAGAGTTAACACGCTCTCTTTGTCATATCATCAATTTGACAATCCGCTTTCTGCTCTTGCCTTGAAGCCTATTACCACTGAGATAGGCACACGTAGTTTCGCTGGCCGCAGAGTAAACACTCAATCCTTGTCACATCATCAATTTGGCCCAACCCGCTAACCGCTCTTGCCTTGAAGCCTATTGCCACTGAGATGGGCACTCCCAGTTTCGCGCGCCGCAGAGTAAACACGCTCTCTTTTTGTCCTAAGTGATCCGGCTCTGGTCAACGTCGGTTTTTATATCGACTTAGGGAGATTTCATATAGGACTTGCCTTCACTGGTCAGGCAATTCAATCAATTAATTTATACTTCATTGAAATGAAATGAAATAAATTTATTTGCAGACAAACACGGTCGAAATACATGTTAGGACAAATAATATGTCTATGTTCTAAAGAAGGCAAAAAAAGGCTTAGAGGTCGATGATAATAATTAAGCAATTTTTTTTCCAAAATTCAGATCACTATTTGCCTATTGGTTGCTTATATGTAAAATCTTACTTAGATGGAATACTGAAGACAATAAAAATACTCTTGCTGTTAAATTGTCAGATCTCATTATTTTTTATTTCTAGTTTACGGAACTTTCACATAATAATATACCTAAGTACATTTATTTTTCTACAAAACAAGCCACATTGTGGTATTTAAGTCTTTGCATTGAATTTGAAGAAAACACGTTTTTAAACAGGTAAAATAGTCTCATAGAATACTACTAGCGCCATCTAGTTTTACAGGAGAAAATCTGAACAACCATTTACTTTGCATAATTATATTTCGATTTCAATATAGGTACCTTTCATATAAAACTACTTGTTTCATACAAAAGATTTACATTTCATACAAAGAGGTACATTTCATATAAAAGAACTTATTCGATATACTCATAGTAACGATGTAATATGGTCTTCAATTCAGTACGTATAGAGATTAGGTCATAATAACTAACTTTTATGACTTCTTAATTTTTTTTTAAAGTCCAAATCCATGGTAAAGTCTTCTTAACCCGCCGACCGACATATTTATTTTGAAGCAGCGCTATTTGTTTGGATTAAAAATATTTCTGGCTACACTTGCACACGACACTGCGCCGGCGCAAGTATCATCCTCGTATCTACGCGCACGTGCGCAGTGGGTGATCAAGGCGGATGTAACAACTCTTTTTTTTACAGCTCTTTACCTGTACTCGTGCATCTAAGTACTTATCTTTTCAGGATTCCTTTTTTCCTTTATTCCATATACTAGCTGTTGCCCGCGGCTTCGCCCGCGTGAGTTTCGCTTAGATGAAAAGTCTTTTTTTGTTCCAAACTGTTTCAGATGTTTCGGATCTTCGATATTTATACGTCTACAGAAAATGCTCATCAGATTAATCAAGTTTTGCTAAGGCGCCATTTCCATATATGTTATAGTGTAGCTGGTCTCTTGGAGTTCTTCATCAGATGTTCCAGATCTTCAATTTTTATACATCAGCAGAAAATGCTCATCAGGTTGAACGACTTTTGTTAAGGCACCATATTTCTTATAGTTTAGCTGTTCTGTTATGGTTCTTCATCAGGTGTTCCAGTTTTCAGAATCAATTATAGCCTATATGTTGCCCAGGTTTAATAGCTATACAACAAAAAAAGTTTCATTCAAATCCGTCCAGTAGTTTTTGCGTGAAACGCGTACATACATACAGACAGACAAGACAAAGACAAAAATTTTTTTGCTTTCTATTGTTCTTTTTAAGTGTCCCTCTATCCATTTTAGTCAAAAATACTAAATGTACAGACAAAATATTTTTACTGTTTTATTATATGTATAGAAGATTTAGCCTTTTGCCCGCGTCTTCGCTCGCGTGAATTTCCCACGGGAACACGGCTTTTTCCCGGGATGAAAGGTACCCTATGTCGTTCCTAGTACTTGTAACTATGTGTATGCGACATTTTAGGAAGACTGGTTCAGTAGATTTAAAGCGTGAAGAGGTAACAAACAAATACACTCACTGTAATTAGTTTTGACGTGAAAAAGGGCCAGTGAAGGCCAAGTTTCAAAAAACTATTTTGTATTTTAAGTTTTTTTTTCTCTCTTTATTTTTTAAGGGCTTTTTATCTTTGTGAGACTGTCATCGTAACTTTCCCAAGGGATTTGCATCTGAGGAGATGTAACGAAAATCATATCGTGAAACTCAAAATCCTTCACCCTGTCACTATACCTGAATCTCCATTCCATCAGAAAGCCCACTATTCAGCTAAGCGTGGCCTTCGAGTCTCACGACTCTTGGCTCTGTCTACCCCGTAGGGGATAAAGACGTGATTCTATGTATATGCTACATACATAGAATAGATATATGATATAGGATGTAAGCATCCTTGCACCACTTTCGACGAACATATAGACTTCGCGTGATAACATCACACCGTCCTTGCACACTCGAGCGAAACTATCTAACAAAAAACATAAAATAATTAATCTATCGTAGAGCATCAACTCCTTCCTCTGACCAGCCAGTGACTTTAATTGCTGCATTAATTTATGTACGTGTTATTGAAGTGGTAAACAAAGAATTACAAGAATAATAAAAAAATAACACACGCACATCGTCAAAATAAATTATCTCAAACAGATTTATCTGTATAAGGATCGTAGCAAGTGGAAATCGCTAGTTTCTGCCTATTCTATCCTATTTTCAGCCTATATCAGCCCACTGGACATAGGCCTTGCTTTTTTTTTAGTTTCTGCCTACCTACCCATGTAGGTAAAACAACATATTACATTCTACATATTACATACAACATATTACAGTCTATTACATACATACATATTATCACGCCTCTTTTCCATAAAGAGGCGTGATAATATGTATGTATGTAATAGACAGATTTCTGTTGTTTTAGGATTTCTTGACATCCCTGGTATTGCAGGCGTCCATAGGTTGCGGTGACCGCTTTCCGTCAGGTGAGACGCATGACTGTTTGCCGGCTTAGTACTAGTAGTATAAAAAAATATTATAATGATTCTGTTGTCTCGAGTCTAGAAGAAAAAACCACATTACATAAATATGTTTTAGTTATTTTTGTAGTGTTATATGATGTTTCTTCCGGTGTATATATTGTTTTAGAGTGGGCGAAATTTATGTCTTTTTCAATATTTCAAAGTTTGAAAATTATTTTTTTTCGATCAAAAAAGGATGCTTTTGATGGCCATTCAAGTTATGCGGCCTTTCAAGTATATGGTCGTTCGAATAAAATGATCATTCAGGGATGTGGCCTATTGAGGGCAATGGACGTTCAAATTCGGATTCTCTTTACCTACTCACACGGAAAACAGGTGTGATAATATACATTATGTATGGTATTCTTAGAAAATGTCTTATAAAATGAATTCTCAGCAAAAAAAGAAGTTTTCCACAATTTCTTTTCCCGACCGGAAACTTCCTGCCGCAATGATCCGTGGTGGTCACGTAACAGGCTCGCGTGTCGACGCTTGCGCAAGTCCACGCTCCGCCGGCCAAGCGGGCCGCCTGAATCACTTCCCCTGTGTGCTCACGTCCTCGCCTTGCCTAGTTTGCTCCGCTTGGGGCCTGAAAATTTTAATAACACAATTTTTTTTTTATGAAACATATTGTGACGACGAGAATGGTCTTGTCGGACCTCGAATCCGGCCCGGAGTCGTTTATAACTTGTAGAATCACAAGTTACAAATGACTATATCGCGCCTCAGTTGTGTCTCAAAAGCCAAAGAAATCGTAATAAAACATAGAAGTCTTACAGAGACCTTGTCGCTTTAGTTCAATTTCTTTGGATAATGACACACAATTGAGACACGATATCTATGTTTGTTATTAGTGGAATCGGACCCCTGATCTCATTGAGAGCAAAGTATATCTAACTGTACACACCCTGATTTCACAAACTCTACACTGAGCTCTACACCTTCTACAAGAACTATTGTCACATTAAACTATCAACACAGATAAAGTAATGACCAGCTTTCGCCCGCGGCTTCGTCCGCGTGAATTTCCCATGGGAACAGTGCTTTTTCCCGGGATGAAAGGTACCCTATGTCCTTCTCCGTACTTCTAACAATGTGTGTGCAAAAATTCAGGAAGATTGGTTTAGTAGATAAAGCGTGAAGAGGTAACAAACAAACAAACTCACTTTCGCATTTATAATATTAGTAAGGATTTTTAATTTAGGTCCTAAGAGATCTAAAGGCCCTCCAAAAAGCCGACTGGCAGGAAGTGGCGCAGAATAGGAAAGAGTGGAAGCTTCTGGTATCAGAGGCCAAGATCCTCTTTGGGTCGTCGAATCATCGAAGTAAGTGAATTTAACAGCCAAGCTGCATATTTTGACTTAGGTGTAGAGTTTGTGCGTGAATATTTATTTGCTATAGGTACCTATCTAGATGCATTTGTTTCCTAAATATTGTAAATCTTTTTTTAGTTGTTTAAACTGCTCAATTTTAGTACCATTTTAGTACTCTATTCTATAAATAGGAGCGAATAATGAATTCCAAAGTGGAATCTATCATCACGCGACGAAATCCGCGACGTATCATTGCTTTTACTTGTAGCATCCGCGAGGCGTTGCGCGGATGGACACAACGCTTCACTTACCGAACAACTACTCTAAACACCTATCGACTCTATCACCTAAGCATAAAGTCCAAATTCCCATGACTTTTCACGTTTCAAAGGCAAAAATATCGTGGTCGCGGTGTGTCCTGTCATTAGGTTTGGAGGTTAGGATTTGAGGATGCGATTTCCATTTTGATTTGACGTGATATTGTGCAATTATTTCGTGATAAACAACGTCCGCTGAAGGTGTTTTAATCAGTAAATAAATAAATTATAGGCCACTTTATGTTGATCTAACAAAGGTTGTATACGACCGTTCTTTTAACCGTTGTTGTACAGTCTTCTATGACTAGAAATGGGTAACCATCTGGGTTAAAACCCAGTTATCAGCCATTTCAGCCCATACATTAAAGTGGGTGATAGCTGGATTTAAACCCAGTCTCGGGATTTAACCCGGGTGGTTACCCATCTATATCTATTCCTGCAATTAACCTGCAATGGAACAAATTTTGGATTTTTCTCTACGGAAAATACGCTGTAGATTTTGATTTATAGAGGAACTAAAAATTTAAGCTAAACTTGGAAAAATAATGAACGAAGAAAGGGAATTTCTCATTGTTGCTCCAACTGAAAACCTGGAGTTTGAGCTGAAAAATACACTATCGAAGAAAAGGTGCGGGTCCACTTGAGCTTAAACTGAGGTGTCTGGTGAGCTGTGAGGATATGCCTGATTTACATTTTATTGGAAAGTTTATCTCAGCATAGACTTTAGACGACCTCCGTGGCGCAGTGGTAAAGACCTTGCCTCTGAACCATTCGATCCCCGGTCAGGTCAAGATGGAATATGATCTTTTTCTGATTGACCTGGGTCTTGGATGTTTATCAATCTATGTGGTTTGTCCGTATACAGATATTTATTTATTTATAGGTGATAGTAAAAATATCTTTATCTTTTTTATCTTTAGTCAATAAAGCTATAGCTTTATTGACTAAAGCTTTAAAGACTATATATATTATACTAATTTAATAAAGCTAAAGAGTTTGATTACTAGTATGTTTCTTTGATAGAGCTAGTCTCTAGAAATACTTTGATCTAAAATATTATTTCAGTGTAAGAAGAAAGTTATAGGTTACCCAGAACTTCAGAAGCCCACAGGAGCGTAGTTATGTGTCAGAATTAGTTCTACAAAAGTCAATTAATCAATCAATCTATATTTTATTTATTTTCATACACATCCTTAGTAGCTTAGATCAAATAAAACCGTAGTTAGCCTGTCTGGCCGCATCAAAGTTCCCAAAAATTTCCTCTGAGGCTAAAACAGATTGTTTTGGGCAATTTAACTTGGTTTCTTGAGCTGCAGATTGCTAAAATCTCGATTACGCGAATCTAGGCCACATCATTAGGTTGTAATTGGTCGGTAATTGCACTTAGGACCTTTGTTTTGGTGCACGCACGCGAAGGGTGCATCCTTGCATGTGGTTCTCGCATGTACTAGGTTTTATGCTCTGATTGCTTCGTAAGTACTTTATTTATTTACTTTTATGGCTTTTTGGTTAATAAGTTAGCTACTCATTAGCACAAAGAATTGGTTGATACATTAATACTTTTTTTAAAATATAGGGCGGCAAACGAGTAAGCGGGTCACCTGATGGTAAGCGATCACCGCTACCTATGGTCAACTACAACACCAGGGGTATCACAAGAGTGTTGCTGGCCTTTCAAGAAGATGTAGATTCGTTTTTTGAAGGTTCCAATGCCGTGTCTGTTCAGGAACACCGCCGCCGGTACGGTGGTGGTGAAAACTACAAAAAATTACACCATCGTTATAACACAGTAAAGAAGATAAGAGTACAATGCATTTTCATAAATCAATTTTAGAAACAATAGACTCAAGAGGTTCCAAGCAAATGTTCTGAACATTCAATTTTTGGCGCAGCGGACACGGATTTATTGAACCAAAACTGTTTACACCAAAATAACATTTCAAATTGTCACAGATTCTGTCATTCTGTCACATCACACACAACCATTTATCTAAATCCACCGTGTCATGACACATTTAATGGCGTGTCTACTGTCGTCGACATTCAAACGAGGAGTCAAGTGCAGCAGACAAATGACTGTAGTGATGCTGCATGTTTTTCGCTAATTGACTTTCGCTTGACTTCACGTCATTTGGAGTTAAGTGGGGAGACATTGTGGAATTTCTATTCTTCATTGGGTAAAAAGTTCCATGTCATGTAAATACAGCTTCTTGAATTTCAGTCTGTTTTATTTTCTACTAGCTCTTGACCTATACAGCTTTGTAGCTTTGTGCACTTTATCTAAGTTGTGAAAAATATCATGATTTGTCCAGTAGTTTAACTCATAGTATAGTTTAACTCTTTCAGATAGGCATACCGACAAACGCATCAGGTTACTTTGTATTTTAATATACCAAATGAAGTCGAGATATTTCTCGATAACTTAAGGATATAATCATAAGTTAAAATTCCCGTTTTGTCTCGATATTTTCTTTTGCCTGATCTGAAAATATTCCCTTAATTCCCACTATTCAAGAGCGAGGCTCTTATCATTATCAGGGTTTCTCTCATTCTCTCTTCTTTGCTAACTCTTTCACTTCCAGACTACACGACGCGCGACGCGACGCTCTCTTTTTTCTTAATTTGTATTTCTATCTTGGTCTTCCCTTTCTTTCTTTTCCTTTTATGTTTTATTTTATTTAACCTTCATAGTACAAAAATACAGAGTAAACGTACAATGGAAGGGCTTAAGAAGACATCACGTCTTATCAAGTGACCTAACATTCTCCCTCTTCTTTAAATTACCAAGATTGACATATTTCGCGCCAATTTTTTAGCAAGACATACTTTACGTGAGACTACAGAAATGTCTTCGTTAAGGGCAAGCATCCACCGGGTCGTTATAATGTTTTAATGGCCACCATTACGCAAACACATTAAGGGGATCACCCTCGGCCGCTATTGGATTTTGGTTGTGGGTTAATTTGGAAACTTTAGCGGTTTTTTTCCTTACATGTTCTTGGCACAAATTAGATTTTTTTTAAATCTATTAACTCGCAAGGGGCTGCAATGGGGGTGAAAGTTTGTATGTAAAGCACACTAGATACTTTTTAAACAATCTATATATATAACTCAAAGGTGACTGACTGACAAGTGATCTATCAACGCACAGCCCAAACAACTGGACGGATCGGGCTGAAATTTGGCATGCAGGTAGATGTTATGACGTAGGCATCCGCTAAGAAATGATTAACGCGAGCGAAGCCGCGGGCGCCAGCTAGTACACATATAAATTTTTATACTAGCAATAGTTTTTAACCCACGGCTGGGCTCTGCTACTTTATCTATATCTTCTATATGAATTAAAATTGATGCTGACTTATTTGTATGCATATCAATGCAGAGACAAAACCGCTGAACGTAGAAACTCAAAATTTTGTAGAGAGGTTCTAAATAGCGTAAGTGAACACTAAAAAAATAATTTTGGAAATTTCATCCCTAAGGAATGGGTGAAAAGCTAAATCTACGGGGGTGCGGACAAGGGGAAAAGGTAGTTAAACGATCATCTTAAATGGAACAAAGAAACTGAAATCACACTTACGTTTTAAAACATAAGACTGAATAAAAATTTCAATTCGTTTCAACGCCTGTCACTTAGACTATAAAAATAATAGTATTTTTTAAAGCCATCTGCCCTTAGTGAAACGTCGTTAGATGCTTAGAGTTATGACGTAATGTCTTCGAAAACATTGTGCGTGACTAATCGGGATTAAGAGGATACCAGGATACCCTGATTTATTTCACCCGGGTTTTTAGGAGATTTTCTTTTAAAATAAGGCAAGATTTTTTTTTAAATGATACGGCCTTGTTGTCAAGTGGTTAAGATACAAGCCTGTAGAAGAAGGCCTTTATTTGAAAAGTTCCACTTTCAAATTTTGTCTTGTAAATTTCTATACTTACCGAATCTTTTAATTTACAAACCGCTACTTGCTTTCATCCGATGAAAGAAAATATGGTGAGAAAACGTACACTATAGTTTAAGATTTATCAGCAAATATGAAATCAAATACGCCACATAGAAAAGTATAACGCTTATCATCATGCAAGATAGAGGCCAAACGCATTCAAATTTTTAATTAAAAAAAAAAGTATACTTACGGTCCACTGTACATTCCGATAAACATACAGATTGAATAAAATATAATTGCAGATAAGTATACCAAACCATCTTACTTATCAAGCTTTTCATCGACTTAAACAGAAAACTCTAAATCGTTCAAATCACGATAAAACCTTTAAAGATAACTAGTCAAACCTTTTAAACCGTCAATGAAAACAATTCCCGAACCCTCGCTGAAACCCTGTAATTCATCGCACAAAATGCCGCATTGTTACCCGACTTGTCCACAAAAAAGGCGGAAATGCCATGTTTTATAACAAAGAAACTCAACAAGTTGTTATGTGAGCCCCTCTTAACTTGTCACCCTAATGTCATCTATGAATACATCAGTGGAAAACCTATCATTACAACAATCAACTCTATTTTCTTCGTCATACGTGACTTTTTCCATTATTTGACGGCTAAGTCCTAGCTGAAAATATTTTCATCAAATTTTAAACCTAGAACGACAGTTACTCAATGGTTTTTATTGAGTTTTTGTAGACTGTGACATTGTTAAACCCTAATAACAACGCATCGTTTTCCGAGGGGAAAAAATTTTTCGGCGGGAAAAAATAATAACACGGTCTTATCGCCTTTTACCGTGGGCTGTTACATAAATAATGATAAAGGGAAATTAAATCAAAGTCTTATTAGAGTATTAAAAGTTGTGAAGGCGTTTTTTTAATGTCCTGGTATTGGGGTATATTTCACTCAATTTGGTAATGCACGGGGCAAATATGACCGCCATAGCTGTTAGGGGTATTTTTTTAATAAACTACATTTATTAATTAGAGCGTTTGACATTTATTGTTCCATTTATGATTTGTAGTCGCATAAATTAAGTTTTATTAACTTTGTTTCTTAATAAAAAGTAATCATTTTTTCCAATTTTTTTATTGAGTTACGCTTTAAAAAAATATATTTCTATTTTAGTGTGTCATTTGGACTTCACTCTTCACCTTACTTACTTCGATGGCTGGGCGCCCCAAAGACACTCACTTCAAATTCGAAATAAAATTTACGAGTTTATGTTAATTCTTTTGTTTCTGTGAAAGACTAACAACGACCCATCAATTCATCCTTATATTTTCTTATATATTTAGTGTTTTATAAGCAAACCAAGATATATACCTAGGTAATATCGATATCTCTCGAGAGTACGGTCAGCAACGGCACCGCACTAGTGCGAGCCATGCGTCTTGTCTTTGCGGGTTTGTGCCAATGTTACCTGTCGATAGAAGGCCGAGATGGTTTTGATACTTAGCACTTTTATTTTCACTTATAAGTACAGTGTAGTCAGAATTTACGAGGCAATATGGTCTTTAAGGCAAGGCTATATGTTCATATAGCCTTTGCGTTTTTACTGCATTTATGATTCTTACTTGTCTCGTCGTGTTTCTACATTTCACGACGATTTTCCGGTGTCAATAACCGTGCCAGAACCAAAATCTTCACTTACTACGGTTCTTAAATATGCATCCTCAAATCTACTACAACTGCCGCTAGATGCTATCAAGTGATGCCAGATGCCTTCAGTCTACTTGAGAAAAATCTGACACCAGTGTTAGCTATATAACAACCTCGATAATCAGCGATTAATTTAGCTCAACATCAAATCATGATATATGCATCAAAGTGGGTTATTCATAAATAGACCACACGTGGCTCGTAATGTGTGTGGTCAAATGGTGAAACTCAAAATAATTAATTTTGCATCCACCATGCAAAGAGGCCTTAATACTTTTTTTATTTCTATTTCATTAACACATAATACAAATATAATACGTACGATGCCACATAATCTCTTTTGAGATTTTCCGTGCATCGAAAGTTGCCATCATACTTGACTCGAAGGGAATTAAACGACTCCATCTAGTTTAAGCTTGTTTGGTTCTTCCTTTGATTTGGAAAAGTTTAAATTGAAAGATTTTTTTACCAAGTATCAAGACCACCCGATCGCTCTCCCGCCCACGGCCGACCATTAGGGAAATCTGCGCGGGAGCTGTTTAATTTATTCCCGGGAATATTCTTAAACTATCGGCTGGTCACTGCGATCCGGCCCTTATTTATGTTCTGCCGGATTAGCGTCGTCCCGCGGGAGTTGCCGAATTTATGGCCAGTCTACAGTTGTTAGAACAAATTAGTTTCTGTTAAAAACTACTACTTCTAGTTATTTTTTTTTTTCAATATTCAGAAGTAACTTAGTTGACAGCATCTCAATTTTTATTAGCTAACACTCCATGAGTTGTAAAGCACCGAAACAAAAAATATTTTTTCACTTCTCATGCTCTGAAAGTGCTTATTTGTGCAGGATATAGGCTGCACAAAATTGAATTTTGTGCACAAGGGCATTAACGTATCTACTCATAAATGTATCTATATTAAGGCAAAGAAAATGAGCCATACAGCCAAACACGATAAAAAGTTCATAGACAGAATTTGTTATTTTATAATATTTACTTTTAATTTATTTGCCTTATGTGTTTTTTAAGACATAAAAGATATTAAAATTTAAATTCAAGTACGGTAGGTTATTTAATTAATTTAAGAAAAATATTATTACAAAATTAATAGGTCTGCAGCTGTATAGGTCTGCAGCCTAAGCCTATCAATGTCGTAGGATTAAAAAAATAAAGCGGCGGGAAACAGCTCTTGTTTTTTCGTGCGTTTATTAATTTCTTCAATTTGATTTATTTCCTCGCAATCGAAGTGAAAAGCAGAGTTTATAACTCGTCCACAAAACGATTTTTATCCTCGATATTACCATCAGCCCTCGCCTTCGGCTCGGGCTGCTAAAAGTCTCGGATAAAAATGATTCGTTTTGTGCACTTGTTGTAAAATCTACTATTTACATCGTTAACAAGCTAATTATTAAAAAATTAAAAATATGACTGACACAGGCTATGACATTCGGCCTAATGCAAGGAATCTAAAAATACCTCTCACATCAAAATGTGTTAAGCCGCTCAGGACTTATGGTGGAATAAAGAAATTACATACATACATGAACCCTGAAAACATAACACTCCTTTTTTGGTCAGTCGTGTAAAAATATAAGACTGTTGTCTAAGTTCTTATCCGAGATCGCAAAAAAATGTTTCGGATTTTTTTCTTTTAATTTCGGAAAAAAAAGTACGATGTCAACTTTTACATTTATCTCTTTCCGTTTAAGTTTTTCACAGTAAAATAATGACAGAACAGAGATAACTCCTTGTAATAGTGACGTCACAATTACAAAGAAATTGATATTTAAATTTTGAATGAGAACTTTGACATTGGCAAAAATATGTCACAAAATTTTCGTTCTAGTTTTTATAGGATATCAAAATTTGCATGGTAAAAAATGGGATGTTGTCCTTTGTAAATAATTTACTAACTTATACTTAACTAAGTTTATGACTGCTTTCAAGACGCAAGCAGAAAAGACAAGGCGCTTACACTACAACATAATGACAATAAATAAGTTAAAAGTTAAATTTAAAACAAAATTAATGGCTCAAAAACATGTATGTACCTTGTTTGACATCACTGTATTAGTCCAAAAACTGATTATCAAAATAAAAATACAGAAACCTAACACGAATTATAAACTTAAGACCAGTAGACACCTCATATCAATTTTTTACAACAAAGAATACGCGGACCTTTAATAAAGCCTCATTTGCGAACGAGACACTACAGCATATAATACATTTAAGTCCCCTTTATTACTGGCTCCTTCATTATCACCCTCATTTACACTTTTCGGTCACAATTTACCCTGGAAACGGCATAAAAAACCAATTTTGAGTATTCTGTGAGGAGCCAAAGAGTAACAAACGAGGTAATATCAATTTGCGCCTCATACATGTATTCATATCGCGCCGTCGAGTCATATAATTTATATACGGACGAAAACAATCGTATTCGAGAGCGATTTGGCGGCAGCGTAAGGCGCGAATATATTATGGGAGTAGAACAGATACAGTAGAGAAACAAAGCTTCATGTAACGTAGAGCTACGATCCAGTGCATAGGCTCTAAATGCAGAGAATATAGAAGGCATCACTGTGATATCTCATCAATCATATTCGATTAGTTTCACATGTTATAATTTTATTATTTCATTTTGACGATGGATAGAAGATAATTGTAGTTCCTTCTAAAATAAATAATTATTATTAAAAATAAATAGCTCTACTTCAGCGGTGATTTTGTACACTTCCTTAACATCACCATAAACGCAAAGAGCTCAAATAAACATAAATAATAGCCACATCTCAATGGAAAATTATTTGTCATAGTAATCTGAGTCTCGTTCTCGATTTGTATTTACCATAAATCTTTTGTACCTGTCACTATGCCTGAATCTCCATTCCATCAGAGAGCCCACTATTAGCTAAGCGTGGCCTTCGTGTCTCACGACTCTTGGCTCTGTCTACCCCGTAAGGGATAAAGACGTGTTTCCATGTATGTATAAATCTTTTGGATGATCATTTTTTTTTAATAATAAAAAAATATGCTACGATTGCAAACAGCTACTGACCTCTGTTTGAAAATTTACGTTTTCATGATCTTAGCTCTGCACCCTCGCCGCTCTGTGCTGCGGGCAAAGGCGTAAAAGGCATTATGCATGCAAGTCGTATGCTACTCCTGGGGGCAGTTACTTACCGCTTTTTAAGTCGGATATGTTAGTCTGACTGCGTCTGAGCTGCTTTGGAAGTTTGCGTTTCAGATCTATTTTCATACTAGCTTTTGCACGCAACTTCGCCCGCGTGCATTTCCCACAGAAACATTGTTTTTCCGGGATGAAAGGTACCCTGTGTCCTTCTCAGTTCTTCAAACTATGTGAATGCGAAATTTCAGCGTGAAGAGGTACAAACAAATAAATAAAAAACCAACAAACTCACTTTACCATTTATAATACTTTGTTCCCGTGGAAATTTCGGGAAATTATCTCTCAGTTATCCTTACACTCCTCAAAGAGCCTACATGCCAAATTTCAGCTTCCTACGCCCAGTAGTTTCGGCTGTGCATTGTCTGTCAGTAACAGAAGAGATTGATGATTGCATATGAAGATATAATTCGGTGAGATTCGGAGAGAATCGGCGAGATTCGGTCTAGTTTCCCTGCCTCTGACTCTTCATACGTAGGTACCTTAGTATTTAGCTACAAAATTTTAATTCATAAAAATGCCATACACATAAATATAGTAAGTATTAAAAAACACAAGAACACGTTTCCCAAACGAAAACTAAGACATTTTGGGGCCACAATTCAACCTCTTCCCTCCAAGGACCGGACGGAAAAAGGCGGAAATTTCCGCCACATAGATTTCCGACGGGTTATTACACACGACACGTGTGATGTATGAGTAGGGTGATATTCGCGCTAGTGACACACACTGTAAAATTAAAAACATTCTACGTATTACCCGCGAAATGTGATGTACGAGTCCCCACAATAGCTACAGAAAACTGACATATTTATATAGAAGGGGTAAAGATATGCGTTATTTTGTCCCCGCTGCCTGACAAAAGCCGTATAGGATTAGTTCTTTAGATATCACCAAAAGTTTATAAAGTACTAGCTTTCGCCCGCGGCTTCGCTCGCGTGAATTTCCCATGGGAACAGTGCTTTTTCCCGGGATAAAAGGTACCCTATGTCCTTCTCCGTACTTCCAGTTCAGTAAATAAAGCGTGAAGAGGTAACAAACAAACAAACCAACAAACAAACAAACTCACTTTCGCATTTATAATATTAGCACAGAATTAATATTAGTACTACGTAATATTAGTTAGGATTAGACCTTTACAGGAGCCGAAAGAAACTCGTATTGGTACAGTATGGTCCATACCATCCTTTTTAAATATTTTTTTTTTGGACGATTATACGATTATATTGTTCGACATTCCATAGATCAACACGGACCACCACGGAAGTCCGTGTTGCTCGAAGCATATTTTACAGAAAATCATATTTTTATTTGCATTATTAATTCCGTGCACTAAGACATACGGTTTTTCAGCACTAAAGAAAATCAGCAATGGGAAATGTTATAGCTAGTTAAAAAGAACATCCTCTGCATTATTTACTTAGTACATAATAATAATAATATGTATTTATTTCTCATCCACAATCTAAAATTACAATTTATTACAGCTTACATTAAAAAATTTTGCACGAAAAACTTTATGAACAGAAAATAAAAAGTGCGTGATTGTGGAGAACTGGTGCCCATGCAAGGTATCAAAAGAGCCTGTGTTACGGGTCACCAGGACTCACCATACACGCCATAATTAATCCTTTAATTAATTCTAAATAAAAAGTAACATAACAAAACTTCACCAAGATGACTAAAAATAATAAGAATTATAAAAATTGTAACTAATTTCAACATGTCACTAGCAAACCGATTAACCCTAGATAAACAAACAATCGAAACCGGACCTCATTATCACCGAAAATTATTTTCCCTCGTCTCTCTATTTATACTCAATCAAAGTCCAAAGCTAGTCCGGGAGCCCGAGGCCCTCATCAGCCGGTCAAACACTGTCCTTTGGATCCCGGTGTTTGTATAACGATTGATCAAAGGTCGCAGCGCCGATGATAATTACCTTTTTTGATTGTCAATAACCCTTATGGAAATTCAAAATGTAAAAAAAATATGTTTCTAGGAAATGAAAATTCATTATTTTTTTTAAATACTGGCGATCCGGATACGAATGAAAATTAAAAGTGATTTAGAACACTCCAAATAATATTATGTACAGTTTGTTAAGAGTTACATTGACCCTAAGATGACCCAGAATCGCCAGTTCTGGAGAAAAATGGTTAGGAAAGCCGACCCCAATTAAAATGGGAAGAAGGCTAGTGGAAGAAGAAGAAGATACGTAGATTTTTTTACGAGTTTCCTCTTGGGCTATATTTCATTTTTTTTAAATTATTTATTAGGAAGACCAACAGCCATTTAAACAACAATAGGTTTATACTTAAGAACTAAAGAAGCCAATTTTTTTTTTTTTTACACTACTTAAACAAATACAGTGGGTATATAATACAATTATTATTTTGACAAAGATTTGTACGAAAAATCGTACTTAAGATATTTTGTTATCCTGAAATTCCTCATCATCATCGTCAGCCTTCCATGACCCACTGCTGGGTATAAGCCTCCTTTTGTATACGCCAACCTTCCCTATCCTGGGCCATCGCAATCCAGTTCTTGCCAGCAACATTCTTTACATCGTCGACCCAACTTGCTGCCGGGTGTCCTACGCTTCTTCTCCCATTTCTAGGGTACCACTTGGTTACAGCCTTACTCCACCTAATTCTATTATATTCACTGAAAATCCTCTCTCTCTTTAGTCGTATTTCCTCATGACTGAGGGTCGTGGTCATTATATGGAATGAAACACACACAACGACTCTCTTGGCAATTTTAATGAAGTGGTTTGCCATTGCCTTCTCCATTTCACACACTAGCTGATAATCATCAACCAGAGTGCAGGTTTCCTCACGATGTTTTCCTTCACCGGAAGCAAGTGGTGGTCGATGAAAACTAACATGAGTCAGATTGGTATACAAACTCATGTAGCTCGGGCAGGATTCGAACCTGGGATTTTGCATCCACAGGCGGGCGCCCTACCAGTCGGCCACCGCTTCCACTGAAAATTTTACGTTAGTGCAATCTCAGTATTTCATAGTAGCGAGAGTACCTAATTCTAATACAAGTCAAGTTGACTGTACGCTACGACTGTAGTCGACTGTACCTGTACTGTGTACAATGTATACTCGGGGGTGCTACCCGCCCCGAATAATACATGCGCTGCCTCCCGGCGGCGCCCGAGCTTAATGGTCGCCGAGTTTTCTTGTTTGCACTAAACATACACATTTTTATTGCAGGGGCCTTCATTAAACTCTTGTTAGTAAATGGTTAGTTCGTAGTTTAGCTAATTTAGGAAGTTAGTTTTAATGATATCATTCCTTTTGAAAGAAGTATTTCATTATATATCATTTTTAAGAAGTATTTTTTTTAATGGATCAATGCTTTTAAAAATTTAAAGAGTTGTTATTCATATTAATATTTCTTTATCTGCTAACTAAGTGTATATATTGGTCTTAGATATTGGTACTTACAACTTACCCCATATTTAAAGTTTAAAGGACTATGGGCGGAATCGTCCCCACCCACCAACAGAAATGAAACATAGGTCAATCGACATATCTTGGCAAGCTGATATTTTTTTTTAATATGGGGTCGTTACCCAAATGCATGGGGTTTTCATGATATCGAACGTTTTACAAATATTTATCCCATACATTTTTGTATGGAGCCCAAATATTTTTACAAAATGTTATTTTTTTAATTAACCCCACTGATTTATGAAAGAAATAGGATTTTAATGAAATAGTAGATACTTTAGGAACACTTTGGCATCAGTTTCATTTGTGTTAGTAGATTCCATACGTTTTTACATGACGGCAAACGATTTAGGCTCAATTTTTTATTTAATTAACCCCACTGATTTTTGAAAGAAATAGGATTTTAATAAAATACTAGATACTTTAGGAACTCTTTGGCATTAGTTTCATTTGTGTTGGTAGATCCCATACATTTTATATGGAGCCCAATTATTTTTACAAATCTTGTTATTTTTTAATTAACCCCACTGATTTATGAAAAAAACAGTATTTTAATGAAATAATAGACATTTTAGGAACACTTTGGCATCAGTCCCAGTCAGTTGGTGGGTGGGGACGGAGCCCATACATTGGTGCCCTATGTCCTTTACGGATTAATTTATGCACCTATAGCATACATAATTTTTCCATCTCTTTTTCCCGAATTGACTAGTAGAGATTACTATTATTTCTATTAAGTCGACCTATTTTTGGTAAATAAAGTTTTTAAATAAATAAATTAGTTGACACGTAAACTTTTATCCTAGGAATTTAATAAAACATAAAGGACTTGAGCCTCGAGTGAAAGCTAGTAGGTATTATACTTTAATTGAATCATCAACGAAGAATGAGTCATAACTGAATGTACAAATTAAGTACTTACACGTGGTAAGGTATGAATGAATATTATCTTACCACACATTATACCACCCTGCAATTTGTTTTACAAACAAAGGTTGAAACCACAGACATATAATTATACGAACTGAACATTGATATCATAAATGGCCTTTATTTTACATAAAAGAAGTTTCGAAAATAATAAAAAAAGCAAAAGTAGAAATATTTTTTATTTTCAACATTTCATTCGTCCAAAAAATTAATAAAAAAAAAAACAAATTAAAAAATTTGAAACAAATTCCTGTTTTGCAGTTAATTCTTCTTCGTCTTATCCAGTTAATTACTTAACATATAACAATTTTGTACATTTAACAATTGTGTCAGTATATATAACAATTGTGTCAATTTTATTCAAGTCGCTTACACCACGACAACGTGCAAGTTTAAAAATTAAAAATATGCCACATACATTTTAGGTGGTCTGTGTACTATAATATCTATGGAACATCGAACAGAATACATGATGTCTCAATCATTCAATCCGTTCAATCCATTCAATCGTATCATTGAACGATTCCGTACGATCTCTGTCGCGGTACGTGCAAATTATGAGCCATTTAGCCGATGTGTTTCTACATTGGCCGCAAATTAATTGTAATTTCTCATTTTTAACCGACAACGAAGCCAAAATAAGGAGTCATTGATTTGTATATTTTTTTAATATCGCTAATTATTTTGTTTGGCTATTCGTTTATTATCGATTATAGTTTTAAGTGTAAAAATTATGTTGTGAAAACGAACAAGTAATTCCACTTTCGCATCTTTGCTTATAGTGGGAATTCCAGGTCAAATATTATATATCTTATGTTTACGGTCGAAAAGAATATTCAGATTTCATCAACATCCAACCAAAAGTTATGGTGTGAAGGAGCGTCAAACATCCATACGATGCATCGTATGAATGGATGGAAAGATGTTGTGACACAACAAAGTATTAGTAGTAGCCCCCCGACCCTATTGTTTATCTGACTGAACGCGATAGACCGATTTTCATGCGATCACGGATACGTTATGTGGAAAGTTTTATTTATAATTAAATATAAAATAGTTTACCTTATTTTGTCCAGTTTAAATTATAATATTCTCGTTGAATAAATATCAAGTCCACTGAGGAACATAACATCTCGTCAATCGCCCACAGATTGAAATGTCTCGCTGTATAATCTGTGCACAATGCCTGATTCACCGTGTGAACTTAGCTCAAGACAGTCTGTAACCATGCAGGATTTATAGCTGTTTGTACTGTCTGAATCATGTGAATGTCAAATATGCGGGGGAGTAAAGGTGATAGTTGATGTTGCCTAAGTACTTAAATGGTAGGATATTGAGTTCCATGGTCCTAAAGCATAAATGGTGCCTACCTGCCAATTTATTGTTAAATGTACATTTTTAGATAATTATAACGAAAAGTCCCATAAATACTATATCAATTAAATTTATATTTACTCGTAGATTGTACCGTAAGAATAGCGGTACAGTCTACCTGAATCTAACTGATGCTCAGTTACATGGAATTTCAATTGATATAATTTCACAGCCGAATAATACTGAAAACACAATCATATCGCGATTTAGAATTAATAAAAAAGGTAGAACACCGTTTATCATTAAAAATGAAAAATCTTTTTTTGGATTTTTGTGCATCTCAGATGCAGTTAGATGTAATCTCATATAGAAATTAGATATGGCGGAATCAAGTCCTGCTCGCGTGGATTTTTTTCACCATATCTAATTTCTATATGACAGTACATTAATGAAAACAAATCATTGGTTTTTTAGTAAATAAATGAAAAAAAACAAATCCTTTAAAAAAACCCTGTCACCATTAAAATCATTCCGCGCAATCGCCCTAACAGGTTCACTTCACTTCGTTTCGCAGACACGGGAACTTCGAAACACTTAACCCTTTCTTTACTGCGTCATTTTTTCCTACCCCAGTGGAGATGAAAATAGTGAGAGTACAAAAGTTTAATCTATAAATTATGTAGAGATTTTTTTGAAAAATTATAAGAAAAAATAAAATTAAATAATTGTTTGTCAAGTTTTTATATTAAAGGCTATGAGTATAGATAAATATATAATGTCTTGTATGGTGGTGTAGTTGTCGGATCCAAAAAAAAAATACAAATACAAGGCCAACAAAGGCACGATGTTGATCAAAATTCAGAAGAATTAGTAAAATCTTGATAAAAAATTATTTACTGGTTAAATTAGATACCCTACAAAGAGATTCCATATTTTCATGAACCTGTAACGCGGCGACGCGTTAATCCTCTTTGATCCATTTATGCGTGCGCTGGCACATACATACTTATTTCACCTGTCATAAATTTTAAACTGTATTCATACACATTCGATTCTACATTTTGATATCATTCTTGACTCGGATTATGTAAATCACTTATCGTCTAGGTCATAAAATATACAAAGCTGTTTTAAAATAATATATCTAATAAAACTATAGACCCTTCCAGGGTCTTATGTTTATTAATAAAAATTATATACGACCCTGAAGATTACATTATTATTATTGAGTCTCTGCGATAATGGCGCCCAACGTGGGGCCTCTTGATTCGTTGATAGAATCTTGCCTATTTACTGAAAAAATTAATACATATGAATAACTAGCTTTCGCCCGCGGCTTCGCCCGCGTGAATTTCCCACGGGAACAGTGCTTTTTCCCGGGATAAAAGGTACCCTATGTCCTTCTCCGTACTTCCAGCTATGTGTATGCGAAATTTCAGGAAGATTTGTTCAGTAGATAAAGCGTGAAGAGGTAACAAACAAACAAACAAACAAACAAACGAACAAACAAACAAACAAACAAACTCACTTTCGCATTTATAATATGAGTTAGGATAATTCCACAGTTTCACAACCACTTGTCTCTTTCAATCAACCCACAACACCAACACCATTTATTCCTGAATATCCTTTTACTACATCTACCTACACTATTAAAACACAAAAACTACAAAAATTTCCTACCTTCACCTGCCCAAGGTGTCGAACCAATTCTCATACCCTTTCTCTATGTACGAATACCCAAATAATTTGTTATAGATGTGGTCTACAAAACGTCACATTTCCTCATTGTCCATCCTGTCATAAATCAAATACAAAAAAAATAATTAAGAAACAGTTTACACAAATAAATAATTCAAATAAATTTGATAAACAAGATTGGAATAATTGGCTTCAATACATAAAACTTTTTTTTAATTCTTACAATGTCAATACTCTCCTTCGTACAAATGTGAACACTCTACTTTTTGAAAACAAAGACACACAACGTCCCTATTTACATATTAAAATTAATAATCTCATTTTAAATGGATTATTAGATAGTGGAAGTTCAATTACAATTCTTGGTAAGGACTCACATAAACTTTTACTTAAGTCTGGTCTCTCATTGAGAAAAGACCAACGTATTTTAGGTACCGTAGCTAACGGACAACCTATTAAATCTATCGGAACAATTTCACTTCCGGTAATTTATAATAATAAATTTTCTATAATTACTGCTCATGTAATTCCAGATGTTCATGAACCTTTAATTCTTGGCTTCGATTTCTGGAAAACATTTAATATAGCTCCTAATATACTTCGTAACATTAATACTCACTTTACTTCTGAAAATGACAATTTCCTAGTTCATTCAACTTCTACTAATCTTCACGCATTTGAGAACTTAACAAATACACAGCAAGATTTAGCTAACTTAATAATAGACAAATTTAAACAAATTTCTACTGAAACTAAACCATTAGGAAAAACTCACCTCGCTGAACATCACATCGATACCGGTGATCATGCTCCCATTCGTCAACGATGCTATCGTTTATCTCCAGAAAAACAAAAAGCATTAAAAACAGAGGTCGATGAAATGCTTAAACTAGATGTTATCGAACCTTGCGAAAGCCCATGGCTTAGTCCCGTTATCATTACTCCTAAAAAGGATGGGACCTGGCGTTTCTGTGTAGACAGTCGAAAATTGAATAGCATCACTCGTAAAGACGCTTACAAATTACCCTTAATTTCAGATATCTTAGATAATTTAAAAAATTGTAAATATTTATCGTCAATTGACATTGCGAAAGCATTTTGGGAGATTCCTTTACGAAAGGAAGATCGTCCAAAGACTGCTTTCCATGTTCCTGGTCGTGGCATGTACCAATTTAAAGTAATGCCCTTCGGTCTAACTAACGCACCTGCTACTCAACAAAGATTTCTTGATAATCTACTATCAGATCTTATGCTAGATAACACTATTTTTTGTTATTTAGATGATATTGTCATAGCTACACCTACATTTGAACAACACGTTGAATTATTAACTAAATTAATCACTAAACTTTCTCAAGCTAACATTACAGTTAACTTTCCTAAATGTTCTTTCTTTAGACATGAACTTAAATATTTAGGATATATAGTAAATCAAGACGGATTACAAACTGACCCTACTAAGGTTCAAGCAATCCTAAATATTAAAACTCCTACATCTGTTAAGGATGTTAAAAGATTCCTTGGCACCGCTAGCTGGTACCGACGATTTATCCCTAATTTAAGTACTTTAACTGCCCCTCTCACTAAACTTACCTCTACTAAAAAGAAAGCACCTCCTTTCAAATGGTCTCTTGAGGCTGATAAAGCCTTCATCTCAATTAAACAGGCTTTAGTTAGTACTCCTATATTAGCTTGTCCCGATTTCACAAAACCATTCGCTGTTCATTGTGATGCTTCCGCATATGGCATTGGTGCCATGCTCACACAAGATTTCGATGGCGTTGAAAAACCTATAGCTTACATGAGTAAAACCCTAACTGCTCCTCAACGCAACTATTCAATTACAGAGCGCGAGCTTCTTAGTGTGATAACTGCTTTAGAAAACTGGCGTTGTTATTTAGACAACGGAAAACAGTTTACTATTTATACGGATCATTCTGCTTTACAATGGTTCTTACGTCTTGATAACCCTACAGGTAGACTAGCACGCTGGTGCATCCGTCTCTCTATGTTTAACTTTGAAATTAAACATAAACATGGCTCTGAACATGTAGTACCTGATCAGTTATCCCGCATCGCTCATGTTAACGCTATTAATATGTCATTTGAGCAATCTAAAGACACTTGGTATAACTCTATATTTGACAAATGTAAAATAAATCCAACTTCTACTCCAGATTACCTCATTAAAAATAATAAATTATTTAAATATTGTCGCGCTGTTACTGAATATAATTCTGAGTTCAACTGGAAACTCGTAATTCCATCAGAGTTTCGAGAGTCCATTATTTATGAAAATCATAATTTACCTACTGCAGCTCATTTCGGTATTTTCAAAACCTACCATCGCCTTAAACTTCATTATTATTGGCCTGGTATGTACAAAGATGTAGTATTTTTCATATCTAAATGCGATACTTGTTTAGCCTACAAACACCAAAATCAAAACACTATCGGTTTAATGGGCAAGCCTAAAAATTGTTCTCGTCCTTTTCAAACAATCGCTATCGATTTTATTGGTCCCTTACCTTTATCACGTAAATTAAATAGATTCATATTAGTGGTTACCTGCTGTTTTTCTAAATACTGCCTTATTTACCCCATTAAAAGAGCAACATCATCTATTATAAAACATATTCTTGAAAATTTAGTTTTTATGAATTATGGAATTCCAGAAACCATAATTCTAGATAATGGTCCTCAAATGATAAGTGCTGAACTTAAAGACTTGTTTAACACTTACAAAATACCTCATGTACATTACACTCCACGTTACTGCCCTCAAGTAAATCCTGTTGAGCGTTACAACAAAACTATAATTACAGCTATAGCTTCTTTTGTTGATGACGACCATCGTACTTGGGACTTACATTTGAATCATATCCAATTTGCCATTAACTCATCCGTTAATGAAACAACAAAATTTAACCCTTCTTACCTCGTCTTCGGCCGTGAATTAGTTACTTGTGGTTCAATATATTCGGATACCGAATCTATTGAAGATTATATATTTGCTCCTCGCGATATTTATGCAGAGCATTTAGGTAATTTACTTCCAGTATTTTCAGAAGTACAAAAACGAATGTATAAATCCCATGAAGTCAATGCTAAGCTTTACGATAAACATCGTCAATATATCGAATTTAATATAGGTGACATCGTTTGGAAGCGGAATTATCCTTTAAGTTCTGCTGATAAACATTTTTCGGCTAAAATTTATTAAATGTTACATCACAAATAAAATCTCACCACTAGTTTATGATTTAACAGACTTTTATCACAAACCCCTAGGCCGCTGGCATATCAAAGATATTAAGCCAATTAAGGCAATTTCTTTACTCTAGTTGCCTTAATAACTATTTAATCTTTTTATTTGAAAAGATGTTTATTTTCTCACCTCATCACCTTTTAGTTTCTCATCTCATTTGACAATTGTCATCCTAATTTGAAAATTTGTTCAATTATTATTTTTTTACTTCTTTTTCTTCTCCTATTTTAATTAACTAAAGTTAATTAATAACTTATAATTAAGTACTTTTAATTACTTTAAGTACTTTTTAATTACATTTACTTACCGTTAATTACTGTTAATTGTCTTTAATTACTGTATTACTTTAATTAGAGTTTTCTAATTTATAACTCTACTTACCTTACTTACTTACCTTACTTACTTACACAATTTATGTCATTAACTTGATATTTTCCTTACGTCATTATTAGGACGTTTATTTTTTTTTTTTTTTGCGTTTTGCGCATAATATTTATTTTTATACTCTACCTATATATTAAGGTACATGCTTGTACATATTTGTCATCGTGCGGTTTTAGTGACACGTTAAAAAAGCCTTAAGCTATTTTTTTCAAGTTAGCGGTTGGTGACTAATTTTTAATTAAGCCTACACCATTAATAAGCTCAGTTCTTGAGAAATGCTTCCTAATATATAAGCTTTTCTCTATGATGTATTTAGTCACAAATCCTTAAACGGAATTATGACTTTGTTAGGTGATGTATGTATGTTAGTATTTGTTAGGTAGAATGTATGTGGAACTGATTGGCTTATTGTAAATATTCATCTCAATTTCATTCACCTTTTCTAAATTAACTTTCACTTCATCCATTTAGTTTTACTACTATTGTATAATAAGTTTATATTTTTATTTAAGTTTACTATGTATTTTTTAATTCATAATTTACTCTCTAAATTCAAAATTACATATATTTCAATTTTTTAACAATTTTTAAGATTAAAAAAAAAAAAGTTTTTTAAACTTTTTTTTTTAAACCGGCCCCCGATACTGTAACGCGGCGACGCGTTCATCCTCTTTGATCCATTTATGCGTGCGCTGGCACATACATACTCATTTCACCTGTCATAAATTTTAAACTGTATTCATACACATTCGATTCTACATTTTGATATCATTCTTGACTCAGTTTATGTAAATCACTTATCGTCTAACATTGTAAATAAATAATATATCTAAAATATATTTAATATATATAAATCAACATAGACCCTTATCGGGTCTTATGTTTATTAATAAAAATTATATACGACCCTGAAGATTACATTATTATTATTGAGTCTCTGCGATAAACCTAGATTCTATATAAGATATATTTTTGCGTCCAAGTCCTAATTTAGATAGTTAACCTACTTCTGTTCTTTCAATATTCTTACCTTTAACCCTTTCGCCGTAAAATCCCAAAAAACTCCCAGAAGACGTTGCCAAGACACCATTCAAGGACATAATTCATAATGAAAAAGTTAATTTTCACTGGCGAAAACTCATTTGCATATTTTTGCTAACAATCCTCAATTATTTGAGTGTAGGTAACGACTTACTTTTGTAGGGAGGACTGATAATGGTCCTCTGGGCGTCGTTGGTAGTACGGAACCCTTTCGTGGAATTAATTTTTCTTAACCAATTAGCTGACGATGTTTAGAAAATGTTTCTCTATTGATCTGGCTCAGTCGAAACTTTTATCCGTGAAATTCCTCTTGTTACTTTTCTTTAGAAACTTGTCAGAAAATAATGATCACAATTCTAGTAACCCAAAATTTATTTTTAAAGGATTAAGGCTTAATCAATTAGATACAAATATTAAAAATGCTAAAGTTAAACAAAGACTTAAATTTAGTGAATTGTTACATTTGTATCAATGTATTAAAGTTTAGTGTTGCAGCAAAAAATATTATACTTTTTGGATATTTTACATACCTGCTCAAAAATTAAGAAGGTATTATGTTTTTAGCAGAACAATGGGTGAACGATATCAGTAAGCATACTGGATGAGGAACGCTAGAGACAGGGAGTCATGGAAGAGGATGGAGGAGGCCTTTGTCCAAAGACGGATGGAACAAAAGCTGCAATGATGATGATTTATTTATTTATTATTTATTTTATTTATTTATTTATTTCATTTTATACAGCGTGTAATTACAGGCTTAACCTACTCCAACATCGCTAAAAACATATAAAAAAATTATAAATTTGGTACACATAATAATGCCTTGTCTGTGAATTTCTCCAACGAACAGTGGAATATGTCTACATCACCTTCCTGACATATGGAATTCAACATATTGATGAATGTTTTTAGTATGTTTCATACACTTCGCTTATCTGTTTATTTATTTCACAAAAATTTCTTTCATTATCCCGGGTAAAATACAACTATTTATTAATTCCTTAATTTTGAATTAATTTTTAAAATTGCCAAGAGAGTCGTTTTGTGTGTTTCATTCCATACAAAGACCACGACCCTCAATAATGAGGAAATACGACTAAAGAGAGAGAATTTTGAATCGAATTTGCAAGTTCATAAGTCTTATTCACCTAAATAACCGTAAGAAATTCTCTAAATTTTCAACATTAGCTGACCAATTTTTCCTTAACCTTACTGTATGCAAAAATCAAAGCTTAATACATATTATACAACATAAGATCAAAAGCCTACCCACTTTCATCATCTCACAAACAACCCAAGCAAGACACATACTTCCAGAGCCGTCTAAATCAGGTGAAAGGATTTCACAGGCCTTAATTGCGACCTGTCTACCCGACTACCCACTCAGTCTCCCAGACTTCATTCAAACTCGGATGTATACATTTTAATAAATGTATCGCCAGTGAATGGCGCTTTTATCAAAGCCTACATAATGTAAG